>JANHZT010001210.1:461500-476266 GCA_032468215.1 Stegonotus admiraltiensis
TGCTGATCTGCTGAACTAGCAGTCAGCTGAAGTAGCTGCAGTACTGCACTCTAACCACTGCGCCACCTCAGCTCTTAAATATTAAATATTGAAGATTTTGAAAATTTGCCTAGCAAATTTTTTTCAAGATGTTTTGAATTTTATTTGCCATCTTTCAAATATTACAACATTATAAAGTCTTTGGCATTAAACAGTAACCTTTATCTAATGTTACATTTTTAAGGAAAATTTTACACTTCTAATTAAATGTAAAGGATTCCCTTCTGGTCGTGTCTAAGGGGCTGCCTGGTTGACTCTAGAGGGCGGTGCTCATCTCCATTTCCAAGCCAAGGGAGCCAGCAATGTTTGAAGACACTTCTGTGGTCATGTTGCTGGTATGATTATACACTGAGGCAGACAGAACACTGATATTTTCCCACTGAAAAAGTACTAATTTATCTACTCACATTTGCATGCTTTCAAACCGCTAGGTTGGCAGGAGCTGGGGAAAGAACGGGAGCTCATCCCGTCATGCGATGCTTGGGTCTCAAACTGCCAAGCTTCCGGTCTAATTAATCTAATTAATTTAATAAATATTTTGTATTGTGGTTATTAGTTTGAAATGTAGCTGCTCAGCTTGATGAGGGTTACCAAAAAAGATATCCTATCATTCCTATTTTGATCTTACTGATTTTTAAAAATCATATTGAAAAAGGATAATTATTATGAATAGAAATAGTTACATTATGCCGGGAGAAATGTGGTAGCTAGTAAGCAAAGTGGGGGTGGGGAGCTATAAAATGCAGGACTGTCAATGGGAAGAAAAAAGTAGTGTGGATATTGAACTCGGCTCCTGATTATTTCATGGGGGTTGCCAGGCAGTTGTTGCCAGGCAATGGGGATTGCTGCTGCTTTCCTACAGGATGCTTCCCAGTCTAACATTGAGTACTGGTATTCTCTAGTAATCTCCTATCCAGCATTAACCAAGTCAGACTTAGCTAGCTTTTTCAACCCTTTAAAAATATGTGCAGGCAGTGTAAGGAGATACTGGAATTATTATTGAAAATGTTATTTTGTTGTAGTTATTTTAAGTGTAAAGGAAACTACTATATTAGGAAGTCAAGATGGTGCACCTGGGGTGAAAAAGTGTCAGGAAACAAAGTCAGTGAACAGGAGGTGCGCAATTTTATCAGTTTAGACTGGCATACGGTTCATGTACTGCTGGGAAAAGACTATACTTTTTTTAGCTAGATAATAAAAAAAAAGAAGATGACCCAGTTTGGTCTAGCACTTAAGGCACCAGGCTTAGGAACCAGAAGAGTGTGATGAGTTCTATCCTGCCTTAGTAATGAAAGCCAGCTGGGGGACTTTGGACCAGTCTTTCTCTCTCTGAGCTGAACCCACCTCACAGGGTTGCTGTTGTGAGGAAAATAGGAAGAAGAAACTATGTTTGCCACCATGAGTTATTTGCAAATATAATAAAAGTTGGGGGGGAAAACCAATAAAAACTTTGCTTGATTCGTGATTGATGGTACATGGTGGTCCAGAAGCTTGACATTTTGCCAAAGCTAATTGTATTTTACCTGAACCAGCGACAGTGATTTCTTAGGATGTACTAGACCTTGACTTACAACCAGTCGCTTAGTGACCAAAATTATGACAGGAAACACCCCCCCTTCCAGAGCTATTTACAACCTAATTTTGAAGTTACGATGACCATAACCCCTCGTCATGTGACTACATTTTGGGTGCTTGGCAACCAGCTCACCTTTACAGCTCTTAGCAGTATCCTGGGGTCACATGACCTGTGTGTATGTGTTTTGCTGTTTCTGGCATTTACTTCCGGTTTCCTACCAAAAATGCAGAGTTTTCTTAATGACCATGGCATTTGCTTAATAACCGTTGCAAAAATTGCTGAAAATTGAGGCCCATTCACATGATGACTCGATTTACAGCTGCAACAACTTAGAATTGTAATTCTGGGCTCAGTTATGGTTGTAAGTTGAGAATCATCTGTAATGAGAAATTATGGTTTTCTTCAAATTAGGAACTGAAAGAGTCAGGAAGAAGGGACTATTTGTATTGTGGTGTCAGAGTTTCAACCAAGTTTGACAATAAAACATTTCTTTAGAACTTGAACAGGAACTAGCAGGAAAGAGTCTAGGAAATGGCTTAGGGCAGTGGTAGGCAAACTTGGCTCTTTCACACCCTGTGGACTTCAACTCCCAGAATTCCTAAGACAGCTTGGCTAGGGGAGATAAATTGCCTTTATTCTGGATGGCAAGAAGTTCTAATAATGATCAGGCAACTTCAAAATCAGGATGTCAAGTCCAAACTACAGCATAGAATTACTCTAATGAAGTGAGATTAAACTCTTTTTTCCCTAGAGCAGAAGTCCACCTGTGATATAGAAGGGGATATAGTAAAGGTGACATAGTAAAGGTGATATTTTATATCCTTAATGGGATCTGAAGGCTGTTTTTAAAGTTTCATTCCTGGAATCATAGGAATGTTATTCACAAGTGCTAAGCTGTGATTCGTTTAAACAGAGACTATTTTAAGAAAACATTGACTCAATATTTGGTAATCTGTTAATTTGTAAACAGTATTTTATAAATCATAACTATTGAGTTTAAATAACATGCTGAGCGACAATCATGTTAATGTGAACCCAGCTAATATGTAAATTTTCCCTACTATATTTATCCTGAATGCAGGAAAGCCGCTTGCTTTCAGAAATGAGTTCATTTAGTACTTTTGGAAGAAACCTGGGTCTGTCTTGATGTAATAAAGAACATTTCATGGTATCTGGGAAATCTTTGTGATACATTTTGCCTCCAATGACTGATTTATGCCCAACCCAATGTACAGTAATGAAAGCTGCATAGAATCTCTTGATCAATAGCTGTTTTCATCATTGTTGCATTTTCAACAGCCACAAGATGTAATGCGGCCTGATTATTTCAATAGAAAATGCCATACAGTACATTCCTTTCCACCAATGCTAAAATATTTTACATTTGGTTAATTAGCAAGTTGATGTAATTGGAAAAAAAAACCCAGATATATTAAAGCTACTTAATTAAAATTTAATTTCACAAAGAATCAGGCTTTAGTTTTGCTGACAGGCAGGGTGGATAAAAATCGATGGGTATTTTTTTAAAAAAATCAAATTCTTTTTATTTAAATTGGATTTTTTTTTTATCAAATTTATTTTAATAAAATGCTTTTGGAGTAAAAAATCTATCTAAAGATAGTTTTCTATTTAAGATACATTAATAATTTAGTTCATTCAGCATGAAACGAAACTTAGTTATGCGGCATGAGGATATATATTCTGCAATGTTGGGACTGTAGGTGAGTCAACAGATTAGAGAAGGATCCGCTGCTTTAAAAATTATGATTTAAATCAAGTTGATAACTGTGTTTCAGTAAATGCTAAAAGATAAAGAAGCCTACCTTTCCATTTCCTATCATTGTATCTGGTTTTATGTTAGTTAAAGAAATTATTCCAATCTGCATTGAATATATTTCCATGACAAACCACTGCATGGCCATTATTCCTAGTTTTTCTCCCTTTGCATTTTAATAGTTTAATAATATTTTTTTTAAATGCAGGTGCATAATATTTCATGGTATATTATACTATAGTACAGTGCATTTTATTTTACTGTTAATGAATCATATTTTGTAAATGGAAATTTGTAACGTATTCTTTTTTATCCCAAAAGTGTTTTTTTCAAAAGGCAACTGGACTTTGTTTTTCTTAAGGACATTTCACTTCTCATCCAAGAAGCTTCTTGAGCTCTGAAGAATATTCTTTTCTAGAAAAAATATATATCAAGAGACTTTTTATTGCTTTTTAAAAAAAAAATCAAGGTTTTATTTTCGTTACATTTTGCTGCAATAGTGCAAATTATGTTATATTCCTTCTTGGTACTTTTTTCTACACAGATTGACTTTTTATTAATCTTTTGGGAAATAACACTATCATTACACATCTCCATTTTCTGGAATGGTTGATTTGGGCCATAATATTGCACGCCAAAAATAGAATTTAACAGTTGTACTTGAGAAAGAATTGGCTGTTTCATCTTCTGTAGCTGGCTGCATCCTCTTTTGACCTCTGCTTAGGAGAGGAGGAACTGCTGTACATTTGGGAATCAGATGAAAGCTGGAATGGGCTGCATCATCTGAACAGTAAAAAAGACTAATTCCATTTAATAAAGTTGTTAAGTATGCAATGTCAAGATCGTTACTGATCTCTGGTTTCTATGTATATCGATCTTGTGCACTTTGTAGTCCCAATTGTGCATTGTACTCACTGGCAAGTCATTTCCTTTTATGAGCTCATGATTGTCAGGCTGAGTCATTGGGTGGCTTGTGTTCGACACCCTCTTAGCTAGGATGATCAGTAATGGCTTCTGAAGGAAAAAAACCCTATGCATTGCTGCTTAGCTTTGCTATCAATGTTATTTGCAATAATACAAAACTATTTTGGAGCTGTAGCTGGGACTTACAAAAACTCAATGCTTTTTCAGGAACATCAGTTAGTCATTTCTATTTTCAGCAGGGTTATTTAAAATGACTACAGGTAGTCCTTGACATACAACCACAAATTTTGAGGCCAAACTTTCTGTTGCTAAGCAAGATGATTGTGAAATGAATTTTGCCCCGTTTTACAACCTTTCTTGCCAAAGTTTTTAAGGGAATCATTGCAGTTGTTAGCAGCATGGTTGTTAAGTGAATCTGGCTTCCCCATTGACTTTGCTTGTCAGAATGTCACAAAGGATGATCACATGACCTTGAGGCACTGCAACAGTCAAAAACGTGAGCTGGTTGACAAGCGCCTGAGTTTTGATCATGTGACCGGGGGAATGGTGCAACAATTGTAAGTGTGGGAAATGGTCATAAGTCACTTTTTTCAGGGCCGTTGTAACTTCAAATGGTCACTAAATGAACTGTTCTAAATCAAGGATTAACTATATTCTGGCATGGGTGCAAAACTGCAGATTGCCTGAGTGACCTTAGTGGTGCTGCTGATATTAATAATCCACAGCTGTTACCTCCTTCCAGCTGTTGACTCTTGTTTTTTTTTACATTAGCAGTTACTTTGCAAGAGCTACAGTCAGGATCCAGTATCTCCTGGCACGTTACAACTCTTTAAAAGCCATCATGGTATTTTCTTGTTTGGGATTCCTCTCTGGAAAGACAATCGATGATAACTTTTAAAATTCCTGTCAGGTTGGTTGAGGTTCACCATTTAACTAGGCGAGGTATAGTTTTTCAGATTGACATAGTAGCTTTAAGTAATGCACATAAGTGAGGCCTAATCAACAGATAACTACATTGCTGAGACTAAACATTATTGAGACATCACATGTTTGAAACTAAAATTACACTTTCTTTTGAGAGAGAGTATATAGGCATTCCCTGGTTCTGTTACGTTACAGTATAGTACTTGTAACACAGGCTGACTGCTCGGTCTAATCAAACGTTCCTTCTTGTTTTGAAGCAGTGTGCTACGCTTGAAAAGTATCTGGAAATGCAGTTGATGCAAATTCTGGCAGCTGAGCTGTTAACTTTTGCAAGATAGGAGGATCATATGATGCCTCTGCTGAAAGTTGGGCATTGATAATTGATTGCCTGTTGGGCAGAATTTAACCAGTTGGTATTGCCCTTTAAAGGCTCTGTGGCTTAGTGACCTTTAAAGGCTCCGTGGCTTAGGGCCTTTCCAATGGATTGCATCTCCTGCTTTCGACTTGTCCAGTTGTTAGGAGCTTCAGGGGAGGCTTTTTTAAATATGTTTCTACTATCAGAAGCTTGCCTTTGTGGTGTGTGGGAATTCAGCCTTCTCTAATGATGTTCCCAGGCTATGGAATACATTCCTTGGGGAATTGTTTGGCTCTCACTCTCTCAGCATTTAGGAAATCTGAAACGATTAATCTGTTTTTCAGGATTAGATACGTTTGTTAGACTAGTTTAGTAATTTTAATACTTTCAACTATTTTTAATTTTTATAATCTTTTTTTTCAGTTTTTGTTTAGCTGTGTTAAGTGCCTGTCGGAGTAAGAATGCAGCATACAAATAAATCAGTATAAATGGCCCTGAACTTCCAAGGAATGTCAAATGAGATAATGTACAAATGCACAGAAGAGTATCTTAGCGGTAGAAGGAAATTGGAATGTAACCTTAAAGAGAGAGGATAAAATATAAATGCATTAATAATAGCTGTCTAAAAGATTGGAAGTGGCTTCTTTACAATCTTTTATTTTTTCTATTTTCTTTCGTCATTATTTTTGTTTATTTTCAAGATTGGCATGCTTTTATTTTGTTAAAAAATTCTTCAGTAAAAATTATATACATAAAAAAGATACAAATGCACCGAATAGTGTTTTCCAACCAATTACAGAGGTGTTAGGACTATAGCAGCTACTTGACATCAATTCTGTAATCTGGAGGGCACCAAATTGGGAAAGATTAATGCATAAACTAATCAACATGCTGAAGAACAACTGTATATTAAATGTATTTCAAACTTGAGCTTTGCAATAATTTATTAAATAACCGTGTTAAAGAAAATTCAAAGAATTCAAGTAGATTAACATGATAGACAAGCATAGTTACTAGTTTGGCTTTATGTTAATATTTTATTGTAAGTGGCCTTGGAAATGAGAGAGAGAGAGAGAGAAGCGAGAGTAAATGAATATGTATGGAAACATTCTTAATTTAAGGCATTTTCTTAAAGATAATTAGTACACCTACAATAAACAAACGTTCTGCATTGCTAGTTTAACATAATTTAAAAAGGAAAAACAGGCTTATAATTTTAATTATCTTTTCAAGATGGCTGCATTTTTAAAAATTAACACTGTCCTATTTTTTGGTTATAGCTACACAGCATTACTATTAGTTTTCAATATTTGAACTGCAGCCTGGAATGCTGTTTAAGGCTCACATAAGTTGACTTTGTGCAGCTGTCATGTATGGGATTCCTAAAGAAGATATCCATCGTATCTTCAGGAACCACATGGCCCAGAAAAACCAGGAATATCCGCCTTGTAATAAACAGTACAAAAATATGTTGTTGATCATAAATCTACTCATGTTGCATGAATTCTTTCAAAAGCTTTTGGGAGATGGTTAGATTTATCTCTTAATAGCTGGGGAAGATGACCTTACGTTTTTTGTGGTTCTAGCAGTCTTGCCTACTTTTCCCCTAAAATGTTTATATGTTTACCAGTTATATCAATAATGGAATTGCAACCTATTTTACCTATTATAACAGTTCAGATTTACAGAATATTAATTGCATCATTGTGGGCTGGAGACATTTTAATTGCAAGATTTTCTCCATTTTGTACATATCTGTTTTAGTAAAAATGTAAACATGGCTGTACAGTTCACATCTGAAAAAGTTCCAGGAAGCATATCTTTTTTAAGGTACGCAACTTCATCTTGGGTATTCTTGGTTCATCATTCATCATTAAGCTGGGTGTATCTGCGCTACATCTAAACTGTCCCCACTCAGAAAAAAATAGTTTTGGCACTTTCAGTGGCTATATTCATACGATGCACTGAGCCGCAAGCCGGTATGTTAGGTTTTTGCTTAACCATCTGCCTGAATGTAACTAATGGCTTAACCATGACTTAGTAGGTAAACTATAAATAAATAAATAATGGTTTAGCATTAGTGTCATTTTCTTGTATATTAATATTTATTTAAATATTGCTGCTAATTTTATTTTATTTTACATAATAATGACTGCAGAAACATTGTAAAGCCATGCTTAATATATGCAATCTACTTTGTGTCATATTACAATGTCAACTTTCTCCCTGCTTCTGGATGATTTGATAGAAGCAAAGCATGTTCAAACTTTAGAGCATAAAGAGAAGTTAATTGCATCTTTATAGAGAAAGGAATGTCATCATGAGTTCTGCCATTTTTTGTGACTTTTGGTCTTATTTTGTACTTGTATGTTGATAATCAGACTGAACCTCTCTAATTTTAATAAATTATGTTATAATTTTGATAAATAACCCATGTTGAAAAAGAGCTTGAGAACAGTAGAACAATATTATTGAAGATTGCTCATGTACAAAATTATATTAGCATATCAGTGCCAGTAAATACTGTGCTTGTTAAATATTTTTATTCGTTCCTATCAGGTACAGAAATAGTTTTAAAATGTGCTTAAAAATAGATCTGTGTTGCATTTAGTGTGGATTACTGAGCTAAAGAAAATTCTTTGTGGCTTTTGTCTATTTTACTTACGTTCCCATTGGAGCTCATGGAAATTTTGCCATACTTTCAGTGGGAAGACATTTTCATCAAGATTTTTCTTAAGCCCACATGAATAAACTCTATAATTGTTCATCCATATGACTTGAGTGATAAAAACAGAATGAGGAAGAGGAGTGAGCATGGCAGAAATACTAGACACTTGATCACCCAGCCATTATTAAGTCTAGTGTTGACACCTAGGAGAAGGAATTACAGAGAAACAATACCCTGCAAATAGCCCGTTTACTTTGAACTTCTATGAATCAGATTCCATGAAGGTGGGGATGGACAACTGCAACAAGCAGATTTTGAGTCATCCCTACCACCAACTATGGATACCATTCTTAGCTGATGTTGCTTAATGCACAAAGTCAGAGTATTTATATTATGGGAGAAGAAAAAGTCTTTTTATCAGAGCTACCTTGAATAATTTTGGAATGATCATCATAAACATGCCAAGAATCAAAATGTGAGACCAAGCTCAGGTGAAGCCAAAACTCATATTTTATAAAATATAAAAATAAAATGGTATAGAAGTTTTAATCACCAACTTAATAGGAATGTACACAGTTTGGAGGGGCTAATTGGGATGCCACAATGTGGTAGTGGTTCAGTTTTGATTTTTTTAAGAATGCTTAAATATAAAGGGGGGGGATCAAAATATTTTTTGAGAAATTCAAACTGGCTAAAGTAGTCATGGCTACAGTGAATTCTTAAATCAATCTTCTCATTGCCTTTGATGACTTAATACAGTAATAAAGATAATAGCCTTATCCTAAGTCTTTTCCTTCTGATAAGTTTTTTTACTGTACAGAGATGACATTAAATACCTTCAGTACAGGTAGTCCTCAACTTACAACAGTTCATTTAGTGACCATTCAAAGTTACAATGGCACTGACTTATGACCATTTTTACAGTTATGACCTTTGCTGCATCCCCGTGATCACGTAATCAAAATTCAGATGTTAGCTTCTGGTTTATATTTATGAAGATTACTGTGTCCCAGGGTCATGTAATCACCTTTTGCAATCTTCTCATAAGTCAGTGGGGAAGCCAGATTCACTTAGCAATCAGGTTAATAACTTAACAACTGCAATGATTCACTTAACAACTATGACAGGAAATGTTGTAAAATGGGGTAACACTCACTTAAATGTCTCACTTAACAACAGAAATTTTGGGCTCAACTGGTGGTAAGTCGAGGACTACCTGTATAGGTTTATTGGTCAGTTGCAGTTCATTTAAATTGTACAGCTCAAAATGTATGGCATTTGCTATAGTGCATTGGTTATTCAGTGATTATTTGAAAAAAATGGAAAACAGATTGGAATGTTGGTACAATTGGTTGTAATTTTCTGTTTTTTTATATTAATCTGAAAAGTGTTAGAACTCTAGGCCAAAATTGAATAGTAAAGTAGTTGCTGATTTAAAAAAATTAGGAATAGAAAACAATTTTGTGTAGTTGTTAAAAGTTCTGTACAGTGGTGAAATCCTCTACGATTTGCCACCGGTTTGTTGCCTGCGCATGTGCAGTGCGTGCCAAATGCACACTGTGTGCATGCGCAGTGTGCACCAAGCACGTGCTTCACACGGAAAAAGGATGCTTAACAAGGTAAGTAGAATAGCGAGGGGGTGGAACAGCTTTGCCGCGTGATTTAGATTCGCTAGAAAGCAGGATTTCCTGCTTTCTAGCGAATATAAATCACGCAGCACAGCTGATCGTCGGAAATACCAGTTCGGACCAACCGTAGCTTTTTTTACTACCAGTTCACCAAACCAGTAGCTTTATCACTACCGGTTCGCCTGAACTGGTGCAAACCAGTAGGATTTCACCACTGGTTCTGTAGTAGTTCTAGTCCTGTCTGTATCATGAAGCTAGCTGGGTGACCTTGGGCCAGTCGTTCTCTGTCGGACCTAGGAAGGAGGTAAGAGGAAACCACTTCTGAAAATTCTTGCCAAGAAAACTGCAGGGACTCATTCAGTTAGTCGCCAGGAATGAAAAACTGACTCAGTGGCACAAAAGGAAGGGAAAGGAAAGGAAAGGAAAGGAAAAAAAGAAGACTGAACTATGTCCTTGTTCTGGCTTGTAGTTTAGTCAGCATTAACTATCAAAAGTCCTGCTTTTGTCAAAACTATATTTTGCTAGGCAGAGTCAGTTCATAGGGGTATTAGAGAAAAATATTCTTGGTGTAAACAAACCCAAATGAGATTTAATTTAGCCTGGTTTTAGACTATCACATTTAAGATTATATGTACTCCTTGTCTCCCTTTGGCATTCAGAAAGTCTTTTATTTATTTTTTTCCACAATTCTCTGTCATGGAGTTGAATCTTTTGATTGTTCCTCTTCTGACCGCAAACAAAAGATGGCAGTGTATCGGTTAGAGCTAAGTGCAGTAGGAATAATAAAATGTGTATCTCTGAGGTAAACATCAGCTGATGTACCTTATAAATACAGTAGCTTTGGGGTTTTTTTGGCTAATTTATGTAACCTAGATGGTTTAACTGTTCCCTCAGGACCACAATTTGTCTCTTTTTATATTCTAGGTAGAACATTAGGGAAAATGGAAAACAGCCAAAGTCTTGACAAATTTGTTTATTATATAGTTTGGTAACATGGTGTTTTCAGCAGTGTTATTTCCTTGTTTTTTGCTTCTTAAATTTACAATTTGCACTCTGTTTAATCAATAGTTACCATTAATTAATAAAACTATTAGCATCATCCCTTTCCAGAAACTCCTATAGGAATGATGCTGAAAAGTGATTTTGTACACAAGGAAACATAAATTGTTCGACAACTCACCTGATTTACTTAATACTGATATGTGGAATGCAAGGTAATATACTATCAGTTGGCATCCCCTATTATTTTTTATCTACATTTATCTACATTCAAAACAAAATGAACGTCTTTTATAAAGATGAAAACACAGGAAATGTAAGCAACTGCCAGATAATGAAGCTTGATCAGGGCAGCAAAATGCTTTTTAAATATTAATTAAAGTAATAGGGTTTCATTAAAACCATATTTTCCACTTAGAATTTCAAGATGCCCAAACCAACATTTGGTGCCTTCCATAATAATCAAAATGAACATCACAAATTTAAGAATTAGTACATATATCTTAGCATTGGTAACCAGAGTGAAATATAATTTGCATAAAAGCTATGAGGTAAGACTTGTTAATAGGAGAAAACATTTTAAAAGCAGAAAATACTGTAATTTAAAATTATAGCTATAATATATATACCGTGCTAAAACTAGTAATTTAAAATTACACATTGCAGAAAACAATTTTGTTTTTAAAATCTGAGAATTGCTGTAATTTGATTTCACTGTTACAGGACAAAGCTCTGGTGTTACAGTCATAAGTAATATTCAACTGAAATTTTTTTCCCAATTGCCATTTTAAAGCCATAGTGATCTCTTATTGATAGATTTATAATACTTTTATAATACTTATTATTTTATAAATTGGAAATTATTATAAAATAATTACAATAATTTCCAACTTCTTAATGGCTGCAAATCTTTGATAATTGAAAAGGTTGATTGTATTAGGAAGACAATGTGAGCAATACGAGGGGATGTACTACATAGCCATTGAATTTTAGAATTTTAAGTAACTTAGAAATGATTTACTAAACACATTATGAAGGCAACCTAAGATAATGTCCAAAAGTATAACAAATAGTTGCATGAGTGGGTTGAAGGAAGGCCCATTTGTATTAATAAAGAGTCCTGAAGGATAGAATATATTTCCACTACTCTGTGTGAAGTGATATGTTGATCAAGATTCCTGTCTCTGTGGACTTGAACAGTAAGAGTTATACTTCCTTGGTCACGTTCTTGGTTATGTTTGTGCTGTGTGAATGTTGGAGATTATCTTAAGATAACAACATAACTGTTAAATCTGTAGCTAAAGAAGCTGTGTTTGCATTTTTATATTCTGCTAATGTTATTTTTTTCTCTGCCAAAAAGAAAATAATCTGTAATTAGTTAAGGCCTCAGGGAGATTTATATGACATCTCTGAACAACATGTAGATGGTGAAATCCAACTCACATTATGAACTCAGCATTTTTTCTATTTCTTATAGAATCCCTCCTGCTTATATAGGAAGTCCTTGCTTAACAACTCTTTGTTCAGCAACAGTTCAAAGTTACCATAGTGAATGAACGGTAGTTATTAACAGTCCTCAAAATTTGTGGCTGTTGCAGGTGGTTTGATCAAAATTTGGGTACTTGGCAGCCCACTCACATTTACGACCTCAGCAATGTGCTTCAACTCACCCAACCCACCTACGTATCTTCCTCATGTCTCTGCCTTTTTGCCTCCACCCTGCGCTCTCCACCGCCTCTACACCCTGAACTGACCTCCTGCAGTCGTCTTCCTCCCACTGCTGAGGATGACTGCCCTGCCAAGGCAGCTGCTGGCATTTTGCAAACTCCTCACAAAGGAGAGGAAGAAATAAATGTGTGGTTTGCAAGTATGAACTATCTCTCTTGAAAGTATTACATTATACTTATCTATTCTTATAGTCCAGCACAAAAAGTATTGGATTCAAGTAGTACAATTCCATTCCTCTTGCAGTTTGACCACATGATACTTTGAAAAAATGCCCGAGTGGTTGGCACAGATTTGTATAAAACTATTCAGTGCTTTCTGTTGCTGTATTTCAGTGCTGAACTGGTCCATGAAATAATTGTGCCATTTACAGAGTGGCATTTGCCCAAAATGAAATAGTAAAAAGGCAAGTTAGATTAGCTGCCAGTTTTTTCATGGCTATTCTTTCCTTGCCAGGGCACTGCTGAATGCAGTTGTTGTGCTCTATAAAGCAAGAGGCAAAAATAAACCCAGAATAAGCATTTGATGCAGAGCTAATACCTCTAGCCACTTTTGCAGCTGTTTCAATCCAGTTCATTTCATTGGAATTCCTTCTCCCACATTGGAGATTATAATCATAATGCACAATGATTCAACTGGAACTTTCCCCCTATCAGACATTCTCCTAAATTAGACGCAGTGGGCAGGCTTCCAATTGTCTATTATCCAACCTTTTAAAATAAGTTTTATTTTAAAATAAATTATCCCCAGCAGGAGATTTGTATTTTGATAGGGAGCTAATACATGGATTGTGCATTAATGTTAACTATATTTTATTGCTGAGGTAAAACTTTGTTAACTGGCTTATCTTTGGCTGCATTACCTTTGTTTGTAGCTTCAATGGAGGGAATCAGAATATCTTCCCCTTTGTTCATTGGCAATGATCCAGTTGTTCCATATTAATATGTTGTATTATAAAGATGAAACCCTACACATGGGTTCTGGGAGAAACCAGATTTTGGGGGCTGGTTCTTTCTGCCACCAACCTAAAATTAAACAAATAAAGAATATTTATAGATGGCATTTTGGCTTCTGGCTTTTCTGATCTTTGGAAAAGTATTTGTTTTTAGGTAGGTCATTGTGTATGAAGGTGGTGTAGAAGCAGTAGATGAGCTTTGTATGCAAAACTTGCTTATCAATGGTTAATTTAATCATGGTTTACCAAGTTAACCTAGCTGTTTGGATTCATTTCATAATCACAAATTAACGAACGGCATTTATGCCTTGCATGTTATAGACTGAGTTAACATATGTATATGGTCCACGGAAACCCAGAAAATTAAATGGAGTAAATTATGGTTTAATTAAACATAGGTAAGTAGCTAATGGAACATGGTCATCACACCCAGATGGAGGAGGTTTGTGAGCAAGACTAAGAAGTGGGTAGAGACTGTATTGGCTGCCTCTATCCTAGAACTCTTAGGACAGCCATGATATCTATGCTATATGAAGACAACTGCTGGCAGGCAGAACATGGAAGGGATCTCACATTTAAAATTAGATTTCCTTACATAGGGATAGTACAGAACAGGATCTTATCTGGCTACTTTCCATCCAAAAAAATCATGTAAACGGCAATTCATAATTACATTGCAGAAAAACATTGGAATAAATTTGGGTTTTTGTTTTTTTGCAAAGGAATGGCTTCTGAGGTGAAGAGTAAAGGCCTAAATGTTTTTTAAGAGGGCACATGCTGCCTACTGGCATTTGCCAAATAAGCCCTATTTGTGTTGGTGGCAGTTGACTCCAGTGCTTGAGTTGGGGTTAGGCTGTAATTTTAGAAGATCTCATGTTTAAATAAATATTTGTGGTCACGTTACTTTAGTTAGACTTTTCATCATGGTGAATGTCCCTCATTCCAGACACACACTTCTTTTGTGGGTTACATGATACGCTGTTTTAGATAGTTTTCATACAAGAATAATCTACATTACTCCTACTTGAATCAGTGGGAGAATGTTTTTCTTTATCTTTTTGAGTCAACTTGAAATTCTGACAAATGATGAGGTGCACTATGAATTATCATGTTTTGGATACATTATTTATTTATTTATTTATTTATTTATTCGATTTATAGACCGCCGTTCTCCAATGGACTCAGGGCGGTGTACAGTT
>JANHZT010001210.1:502491-513162 GCA_032468215.1 Stegonotus admiraltiensis
GTATTGGTCCAAAGTGGACTTCAGAAGATTATTTATTTATTTATTTATTTATTTATTTATTTATTTATTTATTTATAAATAAATAAATAATAAAACTTCAGGGATTCATTTTTAATCTGCTCCTGATTTAAAGTGCCAGAGGAAAGGTCAGTTACTGATCTTCTTAGAGTTCTTGAGATGGAGTTATTTAACTCCTGCAATTTAATCCTTAGCTCTAGGATGTGAAAAGCTGCTATTCTCCCTGGAAGATGTCATATTATAGCGAACTGTCATTTTAAAAAGCCTTTCAAAGGGTGCATTTTAAAAAATATTTTCCCACTCTCCCATCTCCTTTTATGTTAGTCTGCTATACCTTCTGGATACCTATATGATATTTTGATATATTTTTTTCCAGATAGAATTCAAGGCAACTTAAATTTGATAATTTAGAAGTACAATTTTAGGGGTTGCAAAAAGGCAAAGAGAGGCTCAAGCTGTATAAAATCCAGCTGTAGTTTGATTTCAATTAAGAAAAGACATATCTCAAGGAAACTTTGAGTTGACTATGTCCACCTGTATCTATATTTTCTCCCTCCCCCCTTTTGTTATACAGTATATCGTCCCCATTACATGCAGTTTGATATAATAGCTAGGCCTTGGACCAGATTGTTCTATTACCTTCTTTTGTCCCACATTTTTAAAGACAGAGCTCTTTGAATTTTTACTTATTCATTAGTATTCCAAAGTTCTCCTAGATCAGTGCTGGCGAACCTTTTTGGCACCGAGTGGCAAAACAGGAGAGTGTGTGTGCCGGAAACTGGAAGAGCAGCCGCCCAGCACGCATGTGTGCTCTGGGAAGATGATCTTCTAGTTTCCAGCATGTGTATGCGCACCGGCCAGCTGGTCTTCACACACGCATGTGTGCCGGAAACCAGAAGATCATCTCTTCCGGTTTCCGGCACTCCCACATGCGTGAAGACAGCTGGCTGGACAGCTGGAAGAGCAACGGGCGACAGCTCACATGCTCGGAGACATGGCTCTGCGTGTCAATTCCAGTACATGTGCCATAGGTTCGCCATCATGATCCTAGATGTTTTAGTGCGTGATAAAATATACTAGATATGCTTTTGCATTAATAAAGGTTCTACTGCAAAACCTTTTCCTGAATATATGGGGTAAATTGTTTCAGATGGAACTGCCTCTTGTTAAATTATCTGTGTAGTACTTGTTCTTGCAGCTGCGTGTTGTTAGGTTGATTAGATCCAGGTGCAGCCATTGTCTGTAATGAAAAAAAAATTTCTAGTCCCCTCCTTTTTGCTTACTTGAATTTCTGTGAGGCTGAGATGGAAAAAAGCTGTTGGAATGTCTTATTGTAGTTTCCCATAATTTCCAAGGTACAGGTAATCCTCATTTATTGACCATAATTGTGATTGGCAACTTAGTTGCTAACAAAGCAGTGGCTAAGTGAAACTGTCACTGTGCTTGTAATTGTACATTAGCCTTCCTTTGCTTTACATACAAGGATTAGTTGTAAAGTTACTTTTCATCACCGTCATAACTGCAAATGGTTGCTAAACAAGGCAGTCACTAAAGAAGGACTATTTCCAAGGGAGTACACACTCAGGGGCTTTATAAATGATTTAGTTTTGAATATATATTTAAATAAAGCGCTGGTTCGAAAATGAATGAATGGCTGACTGCTTTATTAACTATCTATGGTTGGTTTTGTCTTATATTGATAGAAATCTGTCCACATGACAAATACTGTCCATTCACTTTATCTTCTGTCTTGTCTTTTCCTCAACCTGTTCAACTTTTTCTAATTAATTATCTATGTTATTATCTCCTTTATATATAATAAATACATTTATTATCCATATCAGAAATATAGGAACTAGAAAGGGGAAATACTTTCACTGCATCTCCCAAATATGTGAATAATTGCCTACTGAATTTCACCTCTGCCTTTAACTAGTCCAGGACAGAATTGGTTCATTGTGCAGCCCCTCATACTTTTAGCAACCGCATCTAGAGCCATAATTTAAAGATTAGTCCCCTCTTTTTTTTGTTCCTTCTCATTATTCAGCTTTCCTAATGCGTATATGAAAGGCAATTGCTTACAAAAGCAAATGTTTGCTTACAACCTTAGAACAAATAATAGAGCCAACTTATTATTTCAATAGTAGTAGGATTCAAACTTTACTTGATGATGTTATTCAGCTAATAGCGGCAATTAGCCTGGCATTGGAGAAGAGGTTTTGTGGAAAGCCAACTTCAGTGTAATTTGACAGAACAGCTTATGCATAACCTTTAAAATTGTATATTTTGGTTTCTCTTTATATGGTCTCTTACCACAAATTATCTCAATGTTTGCTTTATTGCAGTAGATCTCAACTTATGAATGTAATGGAGCCTGCTCATTATTGCCACAAGCCATAACAGTAATTAAGTGAGGTGCCCAAGTGATTGCCTCACTTAACAACCTCAATCCCTGCTTTCTCTGTTGCAGTAGTTAACCAGAGCATGGGGTGGTTCAGGATGAGAGGCCCTGGGAGGCTTCGCACTGCACTTAGCCCAGGCCCACAGTGCAGCACTTCCTCAGCTTACATGTGGCCTGCCCCAGGGATGGGTTTCAAAACCCGTAGCTACCAGTTCATGCGCAGAAGCATGCGGGTGATTGGGCAGAGCCTCCCACCGCTGCCACTACCGGTTCACCCGATCCAGGGTGAACTGGTAGCAACCCACCACTGGCCTGGCCTGAGCCTCCTGAAGCCTCCCCCATCCCCTGAATGAAGCACCCTGTACCCCACTTCCCGCCCCACTGGTTTCTTTGAGGCATGGGGCCTACTTTCCCAATCCAATGTGTCGCTGCAAGTCTTAGGCTTGCTGCTTTTCATGCTGCTAGGTCTCCCCATTCCCCATCACTTACCTTTTTGGTAGATCTTCAGCCTGGCTCCTTCACACCATCTTCCCAGACAATGAAGGCTGCAGGGCACCCACTTCCAGAATGGCACCAGGCAGCATCCATTATAGGGGAGCTGTGTGCTCTGGAGATCACATTGGAGAAGAAAAACTGGCCCTTTGCCTCCATGGAGGCTGCATGGTGCCATCCCCAAAATGGCTGCCATTTTGGAGCAGCCACAATTCATTGCAACTGCTCCAAAATGGTTTCTGCTTCCGGGATGGCCTACATGGCTTCCACTATATAGAGAGGCTGAGGGATGGAGCTCCGAAAAAGGTGTTCAGGAAGAAGAGACAGCTGATCTGTCCCTCAACCTCCCCATACAGTGGTGGTTGCATGGTGCTATGCTGCAAGTGGGCATCATTTCTCGGAGGCCAGAATTAAGTAGGAAGACCATGTATCAGAGCAATTGCTTCCTCAAAGATCTGCCAAAGAGAAAACTACATTTAACAGAATAACAGAATTGGAAGGGACCTTGGATGTCTTCCAGTCCAACCTCCTGCTCAAGCAGGAACCCTATACCACCATTTCAGACAAATGGCTGTCCAATCTCTTCTTAAAAGCCTCCAGTGATGGAGCACCCAATAAATTTGATGTGAATTCTTTAACGTTATATTAAATGTAATTAAATTACATTATTTATTTGATTTATATTCCCCCTTTTGATCCTGAGCCCAAGGTAATATACAAAGCACTCCCTTCTCCCACCCAGTTTTCCTCACAGTAATAACAAAATCGTGACATAGGTTGGGCTGAGAGAGAAAGAGAGACAGGGTGGTTTCCTTTGGCTCAGATTGCATAAACCTGGATTTCCCCAGTGTAAGTCCCAAACCTTAACAATTACAAATGATTGCTCTTAATTTATATGTTTAATGTTCTCCTTACCTCACAATAAACATTACTAATTGGTAGCATTTTTGGAGGTCCCCAAAATCTGAGGTATCAAGATTTGCCTGTCTGAATGAGTATATAAAAAGTTCTGTCCATTAGAGGAATCTTGTGTCTCTGTTGTCATTGACAGATGACTTCTTGATGAGTGAATCCTGATTCCTGGCCAGGATAAACCTGTGCAAGAGAGGAGAAATGTTAAATTGCTTGATGTAATTGCTCAATTGCTTGATCCTGATGATACTCTTGGGCAATTTCTTACAACTTTTGTTAGTAATATTTCTTGATTTTTAGAATATTAATAGCATTAATCCTAGGCATCCTATTCCCTTTTGGGAAGGGAGGTCAGGTCCTTTAGTTTATTAAGGAGTTGGACTTGGTTGGGGTGGGGTGGGGGGCTGTAGCCAAGTGGAATAATTTTTGAGACTGTTAATTGTGAATGGAATAATGAAAACCCAGTTGAATTACTTGCCAGTCAAGAAGGCTTAGATACTTTCCTCTGTTGCATCCACACACAATAGGGCAGCATTGCGTTTCTCTGTTGTGCATCATCTTTGGCCTTTGGCAAGGTGCAGCATTTTCTTCAGCAGATTGTTGAGGGAAAGAACTGGAATAGTTGGGAGCAAACTTTGAAAAAAATTGTCTTTTTTTTGGTGGCACTGTTTTATCTAAATTTGGTCTTCGGAGTTGATGCATGCCATAAGAATCTAACTTCACTAGCTGCTCATTCAGCTATGTATCTTTTGGGGATGCAATCGTCAAAGATGTGAGCATGGGGAGGATATGTAGAAAGTTGAGGATTGCAGAGAGGGCACGTAGATATTTGACTTACATATTTTTGGTTGGTTGTATCATCCAAAACATGGCTAGTCAAGAGAAATTATCAGTGCCTTCTTGAAAGAGAGGTTTTTCTCTCCACACCATAATAAAAGACAAAAATAATAGTTCATTTGTACATTTATAAACCATCTCATATTTAGTTAGGGTGCTAACTATGCAAGGTGCAGGGACTACACAGCGCCTACTGAAAGTTTTGCACTTGTTGGCAGTTGGCTATTGGGCCCAATATAAGATGTTGGCGTTGATTTTTTAAGCCCTAAGTAGCTCAGGTTCTGACCTTTCTACCAGTTTGTGTCTCCTGCTTTGAAGCTGTGCAGTTGTTAAGGTCAACAGGAAAGACCCTTTGGAACTTATGGTTTAAGTCTCATCTTTCTGGCATTCCCTTGAGAGATGTGCTTAATCCCTACTCTCTCAGCTGTTTTGCCAGGATTTGAATTGTTAGTATGATTTCAGTAATAATTTTATTGATGTTCTAACATACATGTTCAATTTTCTAATATTAAAATTTGTTTTACATTTTGCTAGTCACCTTGAGCACTCGCCAGAGCAAAATTAGGCTATGCATGCAAAAGGTAACAGGTAATAGTAACAGAGTTGGCAGAGACCTTGGAGGTCATTTAGTCCAACCCCCTGCTCACGCAGGAGACCTGTACTAGGGATTCAAACCTCCGAATTGCCGACCTTTCTGATCGACAAGCTCGGTGTCTTAGCCACTGAGCCACCTAGCCAGGCAAATCATTAAAAAAAAGGTACATAAATTGGCACAAACTTTTATCTTTTAAGTAAGTGACAAAATGTTTTTAATCGAGACAAAATCATCACCAGATCTTGACAGTTTGAGAAATCCTAGTACAGATTATAAATCAGGAATTTATATTGACCTTTTGAGTCTTCCTGTTGATGTTACTTTTTTTGTTGTTCTTGAAAGATGAATAGTGGAAGTGAGAGCACTGAACATGATACGTGTTCCATTAATCTGGGACAGAGAATAATAGAATATATTGTACATGTGTACATAATAGTACTTATTGTAAACTGGGGAATGGCAGCTTTGTCTCACTAGAAAGCAACAGAGAATCCTGCCAGTTTAGCTGCAAAATACAGAAGCAAAAGCTTTTTTATTCTTTTTTCCTCAAGGGAAGCAGATTTAATACACCAAGGGAGTCTTAGTCTTGTTGACTTTAGCATGGAATGGTAGTTCCATTTATACTTTAAACAAGCAGAGGTAAGGAGACTATAAATATAACCGTCAACTTCTTCCTGTTTACTGTTTCAGTTCCTGAGTTCCTAAGCTTCTGTTACAGATAGCACGTTCCTGGGCAAACCATTTTGTCCATCTATAAAATATTTTCTTGCTTGTTTGCTTCACTTCTTCCTCCCAAGTCCTTAGAATGAGATGCTAAATGAACTGGAAAGCGATGATCTCTTCCTCACCTCCTAAGAATTACATATTCCCATTTTATTCCTTGTCTGCAGAGGAAAATCTTACGATTAATCTGTATTTTTTTAAGGTTCTCCTAATATTATGAATTAAAAAAAACTGTGCTGGGGAAAATTTCTAACATTATGATTTTTCTGTGAATAATGGTAGTAACTTCATTTTTTTTTTTGAAGAAATAGAAGTGTTCAAGAAAAAAAAATTTCATTTCTGAGCAATTTTCATTCATTCATTCATTTTTTTTCCTCTGAAGTGGGGTTTCTTCTCGTAATTTTCTATACACATGTACATTTTTTCAGGTAACTTGCAATATGTATTTTAGTATTTGCTGTTCAGTTTAGTCTTTAGTGTTGGATATTAAATGAAGTAATGACATATACCAGTATGTATCACTAGCAATAGATTTATATACCACTTCATAATGCTTTACAGCCCTTTCTAAATGGTTTACAAAAGTGGCCCCCAACCTTTTGGGTACCAGACCAATTCCGTGGAGAAAGGTTTTCCCGCAGACCCACGAGGGCATGGTTTCACATGTTGCCTGCATCCCATGGATGGTTGAAACTCACCACTGCTCTGCCTGCTTTATCATACACATTTATCCCAAGAGCCGTGGTGGTGTAGTGGTTAGAATGCAGTACTGCAGGCTACTTCTGCTGCCTGTCAGCTGCCTGCAATTTGGCAGTTTGAATCTTACCAGGCTCAAGGTTGACTCAGCCATCAATCCTTCTGAGGCCGGTAAAATGAAGACCCAGATTGTTGGGGGCAATATGCTGACTCTAAACCACTTAGAGAGGGCTGTAAAGCACTGTGAAGCGGTATACAAGTCTAAGTGTTATTGCTATTATGTCGCATTCAACTTATTTTTATGTTGCTCCTCACATATCTCAAAAATGCTCATGTTATTCTATGCAAGTTAGGACTTCTAATCTAGAGAGTAGATAAACTAAGCTTAATGTAATGTTAAGGCATCAGACTAAAAAGTATGATATTGTGAATTCAAGTCTTGCCTTAGCCATGAAAGTCAGCTAGGTGACCTCATGGTCGGTCACTTTCTCTCAGACTAATCTACCTCACAGGATTGTTGTTCTCAGGAAAGTAGAAGGAAAGTATACTGGATACAGTATGTTCACCTCCTTGAGTTAGTTGTAAAAATAATAGATGGGATCGGGGTGAAGTGCTCCCGGATCAGACTGGATCGCCTGATCCGGTAGCAATCTTGGCCGGTGGTTCGGCGATCCAGTAGCGATGGCGGAGCAAAGCTCCGCCCGCCCACCCATATGTCATTACTTCCTGGTTTTAACCAGGAAGTAATGTGTTTGTACCTTCTGCGCATGTGCAGAAGGTTTTGCACATGCACAGAACGTCTGCATGTGCAAGTGATGCGTGGCGCGTGTGCTTCCGAACCAGTAAGGAAGGTAAGTAGATTTCACCCCTGGACGGGATACAAATAAGTAAAATACTGCTACCCAATTAATTAACAAGGAGGCACATTCAGTGTCCTGAAACATATTCAGGAACTAATTTTCTAAACTTCGCATATGGTATTATTTTCTTGCAGTAGCTTTGGCCAAAATCAGATATTAAAATCTTTTTGTTTGGAGGCTCGTATAGTACTTTCTTAATCTTCACATTTTTTTTAATTCGTTGGAGGGAAAAATCTATTACTATCTCACATTAATGGCCAGATTTTATAAGTTTTCTTTTGAATCAAGTCTTTTATATATGGTGGCATTTGCTCTTGAACTCAAATGCTAGTTAAGAGTTTCAAACTGGTTTTGGCTTTTTGTTTCAGTTTGTAGTGAGGTAAAGTTCAAATCTACACTGGGCCTTTTATTGCTAATATATATTATGTCATTTCTGCAGAATGCTGTTGGCATTCCAGTTTAGTGCTGAGGCTGTGATGTTTGCTTAAGAGGATTGGTGGCCAGAAATAAGCCTTAGTGTCTAATCAGACACAGGCCCAGCCTGGGAACAGAGCCACAACATTTATTGCGTATGCATTTCTCATAAGCAAGATGGCTACATCCTGATGTCGGGGTTGCAGGCTAAAAGATAATCAGGCTATTAGCAGAAAGTCTGTATCTCTATCTGGAAACATTTATATTCATGTCAGCCTAATGAAAAGGCAACATCTGTGCTGCTGTGAGACATTCTGAACCAAATGGGGAATCTCTGTGGATGTGTCAGGACTGACAAAGAAGAAAAGAGTTTGGATCCTGCAAGAACTCCTCTACGTCCTCCAAAACAGTCTCCTGGAAAAAAGTTCTTAGCAAGAAGTTCTCGAAGGAAATGGGAAGAAAAGCCCCCTGAAAACAGTAAGGAAAAAAGTGGAAAAGAAGAAAGCAAAAGAAAGAATTCTACAGAGGGAGCAAAATATTCCCAGGAAGTGTCATTGGATAAATCTGTTGCACAGAGGTTTCTGACAGAAAGAAGTGACCGGTTTGTGAGTAGCAAAGTTGCAGTTGATCTTCTTAAAACAGAGACCATCAGTGATCCATGCACCAGAGATGATGCTTATAAAAGAACGGTTGATAAGGCAGAAGTGAAAGGAGAAACGCTGCTGAAAGAAATAGGGGTAAATCCAGAAAAAAAGGAGGGGGAATATTTCTGTGATGTGATCCTAAGACAGTTAAGCAGAGAAGCGCTTCATTTGAAAAAAGAGCCCAAGTCAAGCAAACACCCTGGAGATGATGCATTAAACAAAGATTTTAGAACTGTGGGGGATGCCTCAGAATGGAAAAATAAATATAATTTGCATCTATTGGAATATCATGCTCAGAAATGTTCACAGCAAGTATATCCTTATTCTGAAACTTTGCCTTTTTCAGTGGAAAATGCAACTTCCACCATTTTACACAGCAGGAGCAAGGTAAATATGCTACAGAATTAAACCAGTATAATGGGATAGGCAAAAATAGAAAATAACAAAGACTTGAGTATTTAATTTGGGTTAGGAAAATGTTTGTTGGCTTTTGCATGCTGAAAATTCCATCAAATTAAAAATCCTAATTGTGGTGTTTTGCTGAGATTTGAAATAATGGCTCCAATGAATTTTTTATATATATATTGAAAAATAACAACATAAATAATTTTGAGCAGGCCCCTCTTAAAAACAGTTACTTCTGTTATACCTTGAATATCTTTCAACTAAATTGTGTACACTGAGCTTATTGGATGCATTGTTTTACTTGAGGGAATACAGTGTAAAAGCTGTGCATCCCAAATGTGTTTAAACTCTGAGGGGATTTTGGGTATGCTGTTGTTACCATCCCATTAAGCTTCATATCTGTTTATTCATCACATTTTGGGACCACCCATCTCCCTTAGAGAGAATGAGTGTAGAGTAGCAGGCAGGGCTTTGCTGTCATACAGTATGTAACCTATATGTGAAAGGAAGATTAGGGTTTTGGTTCCCCAATATGCATTTTTAAATGAAATTAAAAAAAATTCTTAAATTTGCCAACAATATGCTAATGGCTAGGTTTTTTTTCCTCCCTGTCAAACTTCCATTTATTGGATAATATACAATGCAAGGTTTTCTTCCTTTGAGGTAAATATAATAACATCACCATTTTTTCTTCATATGTGCTCATTGAATTATTCTTGTATTGTTAGCTCTTATGCACAATACACTGAATGTCCTTCATGCAATAGTTACCCGTATCTAATTCCAAAGTAAGAAATACCCTGTTCTTGTATGGATGCAACAACAACAGCAACAAAAAAAAAACCTCACTTCTTCGGCCATACACATTTTTTTGTTTCAAGCTATCTCTCTCTCTCTCTCTTTTAGCATGGTCTTTTCCTACAAGGTAAATACTTTGGGCCTTGGTCTTTGTAAATGGCCATTCCTTCTGTACTTTGCCCCAAAGATCTGAGCTGAATCATTTCCATGTTATTTAACCCTTGCCCAAGTGATACCTGAAACTGAATCCTATCTCGGGCTCAGGGCTACAGTGAATTAGTGCATTGTTTTATGATGGAGTGATCAAAGGGCAAAGATTTATGGACTTGTTTAAATTACCCTTCAGATACCTTTGAGTGGCAAAATGCATTCTGAATGCTTGTCCATTGTCAACTGTGCTCATTAGTAACATGTACAGCATTTTCCTGGGGCGAGAGAAACTTGCTTTTTTAAAAAAATCCTTTTGCTTCAGGATAAATCAGAGGGGATTATAAATTAGAAACATGGAATGTAAAGATTGGAAGGAATCTTGAGGACACAAAATCCAACCCCCTGCCAAGTGCACACTTACAATTAACACTTCCCACACTTACCAGTTTCTGCTGAACATGAGAATCCATCAACTCCCATAGTAATCTGCTTTGCTGAGTAGCTGTTGCCACTAGGAAGTGCTTCTCTGTGTTTCAAACACAGGTTTCTGTTTGACACTCCTATTCAGCATATGAGCTATTATTGCTGTCTTCAATCATGTGCCTCACAGATTTCTATGGGGAACAAAAAAACACCAAAACCCAACATTTTTTTTATTGAAAAGTTTTTACAAACATTTTAACCAAGTTTTGAACCCCACCTCCCTCCCCACTACCCCTCCCTCCC
>JANHZT010001210.1:555451-575545 GCA_032468215.1 Stegonotus admiraltiensis
ACCCCTATCATTACTCTTAAGTAATAAAAGAAACTAGGCTTCCTTGCTTTGTCAATCCTCTGATGGTTTAATTTGACCTCTTCAGATGAAGATCATTCAGACACAAACACAAATTATGGTGCAAAAACAGAAACAACTTTATAAGGTTTGGCTTATAATGCGTGAACATAATTGGTTTATCATTCTGCATCTTGCAGTTTCTCATAGTGGGCAAACTTAGCTAATGACGATTTGGTCAATATGAAACATGTTTAATTAGGACATCCTTTCCATGTGGCATTTCTTGAAATACAACTGAGATAAAACTAAAAACAGTTCTCTACCTTCTTTTGTGTATGTATTTGGAAATGTTATAGTTGTCACATAATGTTTCATGCCAAGTTGTTCACATAACCCCCCTTTTGGGGGAAAAAACCCCCAAGGGCCTAAACTGAGTGTGTCCAACCCGTGGTCCACAGGCTGCATGTGGCCCTGGACAGCTCATAATGTGGCCCCACAAGATTGTAAATAATAATAATAATAATAATAATAATAATAATGGAAGTTTGTTATTTATGTACATTAACTCTAATGGTTGAAGACAATTCCACTTCACTCAGTGCAGCCTGAGTTAGCCAAAAAGTTGGACATCTATGGCCTAAACCATTAGATTGGAAATTAATGTTGAGTCGGAGATAGGTTTCTAATTAGGGAGAAAAAAAAGATGTAGGTTTTCAGCCACATTAACATAAAAAAAGTAATGTGCTGTTGTGCTTTCATTTACAAATACTTATAAAAAAGAAATATGATGGTCACCTTAACCAACCAACACAATAGCCTTAATACAAACAAGGAAGGAATAAACTGGCAGGGAGGTAGGTGTTAATCAATCCTCCAAGAAGTGGGTTCAAGTCTAGCAATATGCTATTGTAGCTGTGGCTTATGGTTCTTGGGGACTTCAGTTCATGCTCTTCCCTTTGTTTAAGAATATGATTTGTGAAAACCCTTCGCTGTAGATGCAATAAGCCTCACCCTTTTTTTCTGTAGAAACTGAAAAAGGAGCTGGATCGACTCAAAGATGATTTGGAAACAATCACAGATAAATGCAATGATTTCTTCAGCCAAGCTGCTGGTTCCCCTTCGGTCCCAACTCTGCGGTCTGAACTTAATCTTGTAATTCAGAACATGAATCAGGTGTATTCCATGTCTTCCATTTACATAGAAAAGTAAGTAAGGCCTTTTATTGCACACAATCATCTTTATTGTAGCAATATTTATTAGCCATGAAAATAGCTGTGTGAAAATGTTAATGTTGAAAGGCAGATTTCTTCTTTCAAAAGGATAGAATTAAATTGAATTCAGTTATCAAAAACTTTATTGTTATTTTTAGAGGTTATTAGTAGCACACGTTTTATTTGTTTCAGGTTAAAAACTGTAAATTTGGTGCTCAAAAACACTCAAGGAGCTGAAGCTTTAGTAAAACAGTATGAGACTAAACTTTGTGAGGAAGACCCATTAACTGCTGACAAGAGCAATATTGAGAACCTGATGGGTACACTGAAGGTATGAATATGGGTATTCATTTGGTATTGGTATTAATATTAAGATAAAACATGTTACAAGCTACATAATGAGCGACTTTTGGGAGAGTAAATACTTGCAAATGTGAAAGCAGAATTAGAATTACAGATAGATGGCTGATAAAATATAGTCAGTTCAAATGATTGTGGATGTCATCATTCCATTGTACCCCTTTACTAGAAGCTGAGGTACATATTACACTGACTGATCATAAAAAACAATCCAAATCTGCCAATTTCAAATATTGAAGTCTTTCTTCCACTCTCTGGCCTTAAAGACAAAAATAGTTGAAGTAAACTGGTAAAAAACTAGTTCCCTTTCCTTGCCTTATGTCCATAATAAAGACATTTCTCCAGGAAAAATGAAGTTGGAGTCTAGACTGTTCTCCTTACTCTCATTTTTCCCTCCTGTATGGGAACATTGAAAAATATTAGCTTCATGTGGAATAAACTCTGGAATACTTAATTGTATCTCCATGCTACATGATAAGAATATTGTAAATATTATAACATTATATGTGTTTGGCAATATTTAATAAAGTTAGTATGTTTGTTTGATATACTAAGATATATCCCTGTGATTATTTATAATATAGTAGTCCTCTCTTATCTATTAATTCATAAACATGAGTTATAGTTCTCATTGTCCTTACCTGGCAGATTGCTTGACCATGTTGATTGAGAATAATAATTGCAATCTGATGTATCTGGGGAGGGTTGAGTTTGGAGCCTGAATATGGCATTTGGGAAGATGCCACTAGGAACAATATTGTCTGTTTGTCATCACATAATTTATTCATTAGCAATGGAGATCCGAAGTTGATGAAAAAAGAGAAGTATTCCATGCCTTAGAAGATGAACTCCAGAAAGCGAAAGCAATTAGTGATCAGATGTTTAAAACACACAAGGAACGTGATCTTGACTTTGACTGGCACAAAGAGAAAGCAGATCAGTTAACTGAGAGGTGGCAAAATGTTCATTCTCAGATTGAAAACAGGTTGGTATTTTCTTTTTAAAAACTATACTGACAAGACTAAACTCATCAAGGAAGTATAAAATAATCTCATTGCATGATACTGTACTGTCAGATGTGTAATGAATAGATGTGTAGTCACATTTAGCTGCATTTACATTTAGCCATTAATTTGAAAGACATCATTTTGACAGTGATAGAAATAATATTGGAAAGAATGTGACAAAATAGTCAACTCTAAATGGTATGTAGGATGGCAGTAGATCTATCTATCAGTAAAAGCTGAAGTTACCCTGTGCTTGCTCTTTTCCTCACTTTCCTCCCAGGCCACTTTTCTTAATGACTCTCTTGAGTAGAAAAGAGTCAGGGAATTATGGTCTCCAGGAAAATTATCTGTTAGGGAGAGGATTCATCATTGCCCGTTTTAATTTTTTTCCTACGGTGATATTAGGTCAAATTTGGGCTTAAAGCAGTAGGGCCTGCCGTTTATTAGAATAATGGTGAGTGAGTGAATGAGTAAGAAATAGGGAGTAAGGAAACTTATTTATTACAGGTTTTTAGAGTATAAAAGTGTGTAGGCATTAATTAAAAGTAATTGGTAGGTTTTTACATTCGAAATATTGTTTTCAAAACTAATTGCATTCTATAATGAACAATTAGACTGAATTAATCAATCTGGAGGCTCTGTAATAGAAATGGAAATCACTGCAGGCAATAGTGGTTTTGTGGCTTTTCCCAGGAATGCTTCTGCAATTTTTATGAGTGTAGTACCTATCTGAAATGCCACAAACATCTATTTTCCTGGTCAGCCATGTGATCCTGGGAAAAAATGCAGCTGCTCTGATGAGTTGGAGATGGATGCTACGTGAGTGTCCCTGCTTCCACTGTAGCACCAGTTTTTCTTTTGAATCCAAAGCACTGCAAAGCCCCACAGATTATACCTATCATTTTAGTTCAGTTGCATTTAGCATAACATTAAATTATTGCCTACTATTCCTTAGTAGTTAGTGTTTTTTATATCTTTGCCTCGGAAACAGAGGTATATAAAACTTGCCATGTACTCTTTGGCAATACAGTGTGATATAATTGACAGAATAGTGTTTTCTACAATGAACTTGAATTTAAGTGAACTCGTGAAGAAATATTGACTGTTTATTGCTGGTTTCCACACTGCAGTTCCAAAATTTACCTAATGAGAAATAAGTTCAGAGAATAGCCCTCCAGTGGTGGTGGTTCAGAACTGCAAGATAAGTTTAAAGTTTGTTATCATTCCTGTTTTGAAATTATTTACTGCCTGGCATTTCAAACAAGGGAAAAGCAGAGGCTTCTCCCCCTCCCCCAAAAAACAGAATAAGGACCACTATATTGATTTTTAGTCTTTATGGAAAGATGTCTTGTTCCTTAGTATGTATTTGTTATCCAAGATAATTTCTTGATAACGTTAGCTCACTTGTAGAAGTTAAGCTTTCACTGAAATGTCAAAATATTGTTTTACTAGTTTTGCAGTTCTTCTATATTAATCCTGAGAAACATACTTAATGGAAGGTAACCTACCAGCATTTTGCCATGAATGTACTAGTGAACTCTGGCAAGCACAGATTCTCAGTTTCAGCCCTATGTTAATAACAATCTATTACACGAAGAAAATAATATGAGTTATCTTAAGGTGTTGTACAACTGGAGAATATGTGCCAAGTATTATTACATCTTTATAAAAAGCAGCTACTGCAGTGGTTGCATTAAAATAACCATTTGTTCATTTCTGAATGGCTCTCATGTCAACTATAGGTTGCGTGACTTGGAGACCATCAATAAATCACTAAAGTACTACAGAGATACTTATGGTGCACTGGATAACTGGATTAAGCAAGTCGAAGAAACACAGCAAAAATTTCAGGAAAACCCACCTCAGAACAGTAAAGCTCTGGCAAAACAGCTAAATGAGCAGAAGGTACAATCATGAAAAGTTGTTATATCTCTTAAATGAACCGAATTAATATTTCAGCTCCATTGATTGATTGTATGCCATTGAATCATTTTTTTTTTACTCTTAGCGACCAGATAGATTTGTTCCTAACTTGATCTTTTAGGTCTTCCCACAGTGAACTCATTGTTATCATCACTGTAACTTCTCTCCTCTTTTTAGAACCTTTTCCAGATTGCTAGGTCTTCTGCATAATTTGATTCTGGTCATTTGTGCCTCAAGTAAGAACTCCGGGTTAATTTGGTTGAAGATCTCCTGGTTTGTTTTCTTGGCTGTCCATGGTAATTTTAGGAGTCTTCTCCAACACCAAAGTGCAAAGGACTCAATACTCTTCTTATCCTGCATTTTCAAAGTCCAGTTAACCTAAATAGCAATGTTCATTTCAACTATTTAAAACAGTCTCATTTTAAATGCTGTATTGTAATGTCATCATATAATTTGAGATAGTTTGATAGCATGTGTAATTCTTACCAAAGAAATAGATACAGTAGATCTAAGCAACATAGTGCTTTTCTCTATTGGTTTACTTAATTTATTTAGAAGGAGGAGGTTACAAAATGTATGCCTTAAAATATTTTATATAAAGCATTGTTGTATATTGAGTGCCACTACTTATTTTACAGATGCTGGTGTCTGAAATAGAGATGAAACAAAACAAACTAGATGAATGCCAGAAATACTCAGAACAGTATTCAACTGCAGTGAAGGTAAACCTGCAATTCTGTGTGTTTACTTATCAAAGTGAAAATAACCATGTGTACAGGTAGTTCTTGACTTGCAACCATTTGTTTAGTGACTGTTTGAAATTATATCACTGAAAAAAGTGACTTATGACCACAGCATCCCCAAAATCACTTGATCAAAACTTGGGCCCTTGGCATCCAGCGTGTATTTACAATGGTTGCAGCATCCTGGGGTTACATGATTGCCATTGGCAACTTTCCCAGCCAGTTTCTGGCAAGCAAAGTCAGTGGAAGAAGCCAGATTCACTTAATACCATGTGATTCACTTAATAACTGCAGTGGTTCCCTGAATAAATGTTGGAAAAGCTGTAAAATCAGACATGATTCACTTAACAACTATATCTTATTTAGGAAATTCTAGTCCCAATTGTAATGTAAGTCAAGAACTACAGAACTAATTGTAACGTAAGTCAAGAACTACATGTATTAAACTGTCACAGTTGTCTTTTTGCTGTAGTTGTTACCTGGAAGTTTGGGGCTGCTTTCTCCTGTTATTACTCCTATCCCCTTTGTGTAGGGATCTTCATTGGTGTTGCAAGGATGACCATCCTCATCCTGAGAGAATGTTTTTTATATTACCAAAGCAATATGCAATGACATGATAGAAGCTGCTTTTTCCCCAGCTCTGGCAACTCTAGAGTTCAAGAGGAGTTGTTCAGCCCTTGCTATGTTCACTTGTATCATGGCCTTTTGTTATGAACTGTGTTTATACTCTCAGAGAGATTTTTAGTAGGGAACATGTGATACCCCACCCACCTCCTCTCTTATTTTGGTAGGATTATGAGTTGCAAACAATGACATACAGAGCCATGGTTGATTCCCAGCAAAAATCACCTGTAAAACGCAGAAGGATGCAGAGCTCCTCTGACTTCATTATACAAGAGGTAGGCTGTTTGTTTAAGTAGTTACTTATATGTTATATATGTGTTTTCAGACCTAGCCTTCACATTGCAAAACATTAAATTACAGAGGTTGGAAAAAGGAGCGCCATCAACCAAAGTTACACAAAAGTGGTAGTAGCATAGCATTGGCACCTAGACTTCACAGTGCTTTCCAGCCCTCTCTAAGCAGTTTACAGAGGCAGCATACTGCCCCCAACAATCTGGATCCTCACATTTTATCCACCTCGGAAGGATGGAAGGCTGAGTCAACCCTGAGCCTGGTGAGATTCAATCTGCCAAACTGCTGGCAGCTGGTGATCAGCAGAAGTAGCCTGCAGTACTGCACTCTAACCACTGCACCACCACGGCTCTTTAACTAATTACCCAGTTAATTAGAACATAAACAGAAGCCAGATGAAGGAAGTTACCCTAGCAGCCAAACGTTAGGGCATGTTTTGAAGATGTTCATCTGACACTTGTCTCTTAGTGAGGTCTTTGACATATAGGGAAGATCAGGGTTTTTTTCCAACATGAGATTGCAGATACCACTTCCTTCTCATCATTTTGTCATTCATTAACATTTAAGCCCTAAGGAAACTTGGAGTCAAGACATCAAAATGATTAAGAATGGAGTTGATCAAGATTAGTTTGCATTTTTAATGACAGTTTTTTAAAGTTTAGTTTCTGCAAATGATCTTTCCCATTTTCAAATAATTCAGCTATTCAGTGTTTATTTAGTAGTCAAATTTACACCCCATCTTTATTTTGTTCAATTAAACTCACTTCCTACCTCCTGTTTTCTCCACAACCGTAACCCAGCAACGTGGTCAGGCTGAGAGAGAATTGCTGGTCCAAGGTCACCTAGCCAGCTTTCATGCCTGTGGAAGGACTAGAATTCAGTGTCTCCTGGTTTCTAATCTAGCATCTTTGCCACTACACCAAACTGGTTCTGAAATAAGGCTTAACTTGTGGACTTCTTGCTTTTGCTGTATGTCATAGTTTTATTTTTGTAATAATAGTTATTAACTATGTTGGTCCTGTTTCTGTGACATACTAGATTAACTCCCGTTGAGGGAAAGTGTGTTGCATGAACTCCAGAACTGGATCAGTTGATGCATCCAGTTAACCAGGGAGCTAGAATTAGCTCCAGAAGACCAGAGCTTGTTTGAGGCTTAGATCAGTGCCCCAGTTTCTAAAAGCTGACTGCCCCTTCTGATGTCTGTGATCTAGATATAGTTCTAGAGCGCCTCCAAAAAAGCCACATTGACAGAAAGTACATAATCACATCAGGCAGATCATTTTATTACAATCACAAGGCCAGAAAATAATAAAACACGTAATAGTTACCTACAGAAGGTGGATATAAGTAATCCCTCTTCTAACTTTGTCCACAGTGGTAATGATACTGGTTTTGCCAGTGCAGACTTTAAAACGTGTTTTAGTAGATACCTGCAGCACAGCCTCTTTTGAAGTGGCTAGAAGAGCCTAGAAAATGACTACCAGGAAGATTGATTGAGATATCCCACTTCATGTGTTGCTGGTACATAGAAATGAGTTAATGCAAACTATGCCTGTTATGCCTTTAGAATCTTAAATCTCATTTTCCACTGTACTGAATGATAAGAGGTCACATTTAGAAAACACTGCTAGGCTATATTGCATATGATTACTAGAGCTAGTGGTTTAAAGTATGAGGATTTAAGAATTAAGAAATGAATTCCATGACAGCAGTAGCATTTAGGCTTATATATAGCACTCTCTAAGCAATTTACAATGTCAGCATTACTTGCATATTGCCCCCAACAATCTGGATCCTCATTTTACCAACCTCCGAAGGATGGAAAGCTGAATGAGCCTCAAGCCCATCAAGATCAAACTCCAGGCTACAGGCAGAGTTTACTTTCAATACTGCATTTTAACCACTGTGCCACCAAGGCTATGATTCCTCATCTTTCATTCCTGAGATCATCTGTAGTATTTACTTGAGGCCACCCAAGACAGATAGAAAGCAATTCTATTCCACAGCTTTGTTACATTGGCTCCTGAAGCCCCTTTTCTTAACAACTGACAGATGTAGTACATTTCTTAAGCTTGATCACAAAACACCTTCCCTTTCTTTCAGAAATCATAATGGAAGCTACATTCTTTATTTGTCATATTTTCAGCTATTCATCTGTTTCATTTTAGTTTATGGATTTACGAACACGATACACAGCCTTGGTAACCTTGATGACTCAGTATATAAAGTTTGCTGGTGACTCTTTGAAAAGATTAGAGGAGGAAGAGGTAAGTCAATAGATATTATCAAAGGGAACAGTAGAACAATAAACTTGCAGTTATGCCTTTAGGTGAAAATGTAAATATCAGAATTTCTTTATCGGCTTTATGTTATTTATAGGCAGTATATGAAATAATAAATGCACATTATATGCATTTTGTATGCCATACTGGCTCTTTATAATTCTGATTTAAAAACTTCCTAATCAAGCTGATTACTTTTCACCTGTAAGTTGCTAAAACACTTTTCTGTGGTATTGGGTCTTCATAGAAATCTCCCAGGTACAGAGCAATCCATAAAATTAGCTCCTTTATGTAAAGTTATGTTAAAGATAAATTTTATTGCAAATTTTATTGTTAAAGATGCAGAAGGAACTGATGATCTGTCTTTTCCATATATAGTTCTGTCGGGTAATGAGAAACCCAATCTCTCATGAACGAGTCAGAATGTCCAGTTTTGACTTAATAGTTTGCTTAGTCACCTTCCAGAAAAACAAATACTGTTCTGTAAACAATTGATTGGACCAATTCATCAGAGTTCTTTCATTCTATTACACTATTTATTGTCATTGTGAGAAGAATGTACAGGAATCATCTACTAAAACTTTAACATACTTCATATTTATTGGTCCTAAACAGTCAGTAAACTGCTATTTTAAATATCTTTTTTTGGGATAATTTGGCATAGGAAATAACTTCATTTATAGTGTTAGAAGCTGGGGAAATAAATAGCAGCAGCCATTCTCCATTTTAAAATGTGTGGCCAGAAAGTGACCACAAAAAGAGAACATGCCAGAAGAAACAAATCATATTGACAATACACCTAACAATAAAGTCAAATTGTTTAGTTTTTGGAAATGGTATTAGTCTGGGGGAGTCTGGATGAAGTCACATGCAAGTAAGGGCTCCTTAATTCATCGCACCATATGTAATATTGAGCAAAACAGTTGTAGAAAATCTTTGTAGAAAAAGTATGGGTGGTTATGTATCTATTGTTTGGCTGTGAGTGAAAAAAAGAACACCATAATGAGAAATAATAAAGAGAAGTGATAAATAAAAATAATAAACATTGGTAGAATCTTTGATGGGAAAATGAAATTAACATTAAGAGATGGGCAACTAACCTACAGAGATTATGCCAAAAAGGTATGATTTTCTGTCAGAAATGTAAATTTGAAACCATCATAAAGATCATTCCCTAGAACAGTATAGTCGTAGGATGCCTGTGGGTTTAACTGCTTTCAAACTAATTCCAAATGGCCTTGTAAGATTTATAAAAGTTATGTGGTGGATTTGCCTAATCATTTATTTATAATTGGTTTATATTTAAATATAAAGTACAGCAATGTGAATCCTATATTATGCATAAATAAAATTGTAATTTCAGTAGATTTACTCTGAATACTCAAGATCCAAACTCTTAACAAAAACACTCTTGGTTGTATCCTGTGCTTCCAGAATTAGAGGTTTACAGTGGAACTATAATTATAAAATTTTAAAAATAGTGCTGCAACATGTTGCTGTTTCTTTAGAAATTGTATATGAAAGTAAAATTTTATCACAAACATTTGAGATATGATGGAAATTCAGTTCTATTTAAATAGTTTTTTGATTGAATGTGACTCTGTTAAATAGGGAAGCAGAAGTGGGTAAAGGTGACTTTGCACTGGTACCTTTGTGCTAGTGTATATACATGGAAAAAAATGCTCTACAATTTTAGAATAAGGTTCTTCGGTTTTCATTTGGATAGAGAAAAAAGGACAAAAATTTATTACATGGATTATTAATAATTAAATTATTAAAAATAAGTTAATAATGATTATTATAGTAGAAGGATATGCTTATTCCCTAATCCAATCAGCTTTCAGGGCCATCAGGTTTATGAAAGTATTTCAAACTGAATCAAGAATTGTCCTATGCACTAAAACGTTTCTTTTCGTATTCAACTAACCCTAACATGCCGAAATGCTTTTTTTCCCCCTTGCATGATGTTTATTGCTGAGAAGTTATTCCACTTTAGCTTTCAAGCAGAGACACATGCAAGTCTGCTTTGGGGCAGAAACTTCCAATCCTTGAACAGCTCTTGTCCTGAATGAACAGAGAATTCTTCTTGAGGACATCAGTTGGTGGACTCCTCACTGCAGCTTTTTCTTTCCTCTTGTGGTGTATTTCTGAGTGGGACAGTGGTGGTGGTGGGCAGCAGTCTGTGTTGCTGAAATATGCTGTAGGTAATAGTGTAAGTATTTGCAACCATGTGTTAACCATTTCAACGTTTCAGTACTGCTTTAAAACAAACAGTAAAACTTCTTTCTTCTTTTACTTTTAAGACCTTGAAAAACAAGGAGGCCCTTGTACGTGGGGAATTTTCTAACCTGGAAGAACAGCAGAAAGCAGTGTTGAATGAGAACAAGAAACTTATGGCAAGAATAAGTGAACTTGAGAAGGTTCTGGAGGAGATAAGGAAACAGAAGCTGCAGCTGGAGGAAGAACTTCCAAAAGCCAAAGAAGATGCAGAAAGAGAATTAAAGAAGCAGCAGAAGAAAATTGAAGAGATTTGTCTTCAGAAAGTTAAGGCTGAGCAAGAAGCGAAGCGAATCTCCATGGAATTAGAGGATGTCCTTAAAGAGAAAGAAGCTGCAGAACAGGAGTTAGAACGTGTGAAACAGCTCACTTTGAAAGCTGAGGTTCAAAGAAATGCAGTTGAAGAAAACCTCAGGGCTTTCAGAATTCAACTTGAAGAAAGCAACATGATTCGAAAAACCTTTGAAGAACATTTAAAAAGGAAAGACACAAGTCTTCAGGACCTGGAGCAGCAAAAAAAGGCTTTAATGGAAGAGCTGAAGAAAAAAACAGCTGAAGAAGAGAAGCTTTTGAAACTAATTAAGGAAATGGAACGTGATCTCGAGCTGCAAGGTAGTTCAGTGAAAAACAAGTTCAGAGAAAAGGAAATAACTGACATCAGAAGGCAAATTACTATAATAGGAAGAGAAACTTGTGCAGACATTTTCAGAGAAAAGCAAGACATAAAGAACATAGAGGAATTCCAACAAATAGTAGATGAACTAACAGTGGCCAACAAGAAGTCTGAAAAAATAATTAAGGATTTAAAATACGAACTTCATGAACTTGAGCTACAGAATGCATCCTCTGAAGAAAAAGCTCGTTTATTAAAAGAAAAACTAGATGAAGCCAATCATTCTCTCAGACGCCTTAAAATAGAGTTGGACCAAAAAGAACTGGTTGAGCAAGGTTACTTGGAACAACTAAAAGAACTTGACAAGCAGCTGCAGAAAGCCACAGGCAAAGCTGAAGAAGTAATGCAAGAATCCATGGAGCTTAAAAGAATTAATATGAATTATCAAGAAGACTTGAGGTCACTTCAAAAGGAAAAGGCACAGTTAAAGAGGGAGCTGGAGGAATTGACAAGGACACACACAGAAATCGAAATTATTGCTCAGCAGTTGCGTTCACAGATTGCCTCTCTTCAACAAGAGAAAATGATAGCTGAACAGAGAACTATATCATGTAAAGGGGAAGCAAGCAATCTGCAAGAGCAATTTAGAAAACTGCAGGAGCAATTGCTTCAAAAAACAAGAGAAGAAAAAGAGAGCCAGCTGACTATTCAAAGACTGAAAGATGACTTAGCCGACAGTAATCACTTGGTAGAAAAATTAAAGCAAAAGGTGGAGGAGCTTACCAGGTGGAATAGTGAAACCAAACTTATGATGACTGAAGTGCACACTGAATCAGAGAGGATAGTTCTGGAGAGACAGATTATTGACAGGAAAAATGACGAATTAAAAGCTTTGGTTGATAGCTTCAAGGAGCAGCTCCGTGTTACAAATGAAGAGCTGCACAAACAGATCATAATTGAGCAAGAGCACTTGGATAAAATCAAGAGATTAGAAGATGAGTTAGTCAATGCAAAAGATGTAATTAATGAGTATAAGCAGAAATGCGACAGGGATATCACTTATAACATGAATACTGAGATGGAGCTAAGAAACCTAAACACCCAGGTGAGTACATTTGCTATGGAAATTAAAATGAACGAGCAGAAAATCCAACAGCAACAAGCTCATATTCAAGAACTCAACAATAAGATAAAGAAGCTGCAAGATGATTTCCACCAGAAGACTTTAGATGAGCAAACGGCACGTAAAAAGATGGCATTGCTCCAGGAAGAGTCAATTAAATACAAGCATTCTGCCGAAGAATTTAAGAAGAAATTTGATAAACTCTTGGAATCGCACAACATTGCTGAAAATGACATTTCAGGCATAAGGATGGAATGCATCACTTTACAGCAAGAGAGACACATGGCTCAAGAAAACATCAGAATGTATCAGATTCAGATTGAAGATTTGCAGAACAGACTTCAAAAATGCCGTGATCAGCTACAACAAGGGAAACATGCAGAAATGGAACATTTGCAGAAGTACCGCAAACTAGAAGAGGAATTCCAAATGCAGAAACGAACAATGGAACACTTGAAGCACCAAATAGATCTGCAGAAAAGAGAGCACTGCAATCAGTTGCGTTTGTTTCAGAATGAGATCAACAAAAAGAACGTCCAGTTGGACTTTGGATTGAAAGGACTTGACTATGGTTACTTGGGAGATGCTCCTCTGAGAGATTTTGAACAACGTAAAGTGTGTACAAATACTTCTCCTTTATTAAGAAGAAGGCAAACTGAGATAAGCAGCACAGGTTGTAAATCTGAACAGCTACTAGCTCAGAAATTGCAAATGGTTTCCACTGATTCATTGCCACGAGAAAAGCCATTCCAGATGTCTGGAATTGCTCACCCTTTGGGAAGTGGAGTAAACCAACAATCGTATTCGGAGTATGTTTCCCAAACAAGTACACAATTTGAAATCAGCATTGATAACAACAAACCTGCCACAAGATTATCAGAAATAGATAACTTGAGAGATGGCAAATTCCTCAATTCACGACATGAAGAAAGTTATGAAATGGGATTAGGGAAACAACTGCATCCGCTGGAGGTACACCATACAATTTGATATTTATGGCCTTTAAGCATTCTTTAGCACTTTTCTTTTCTTCTACGGAAGGTTAAAGTTAGTTATTTAAAAGGTGGTATCAGATCCATAGAAAAAAACATATTTATTTAGATGTACTTTCCGCCTACATGTCTGGCTAACAATGCTAAATGTGTATATGTTATTAGAAAGATAAATACGCACAATTCAAATCAACATCTACATTATGAGATTTGCAACAAAAATGCCCCTTTCTAAAAAAGTTTCTGTTCAGGATTGTCTACTAATCCCACCCCAACCCCCTGCATGTTTTCCCTCTCTTCCAGTTGTCACTGCTATTGTATGACACTTTCACTCTTCACTAAGCTTGTATTTTTGTCCTTTTAGATTTTTTAAATAGATTTTTTTGTACTTTGTAAAAGATGACTTTCTCTTGGACACACCAATGTCTAGTTATGGCTACATTCCGACTATTGTGGATCATGGCACCTACCTGTTAGCTGGAGTAATGATCACCAGTTGCAATTTTTAAATCGTAGGCACCAAAGCAAATTCTTTCCTTTTCTATTGTTTTTCTGTGTTTCCATTCAGCTTTCCTGCTCATACAGCTTCTGTGTTGTCAGTACTAATAAACTGGCCGATGCTTGTTTGCTGTTTTTATTCTGCATTCCTCCCCCCCACTTACTGTAATACATGATGTTGCTTTCTAAATATAATATCCTTCACAATGTTAAAAAAAATTCCTGTTTACAGATAGTGAACAGCAAGCAGTATGGTGTACATGCTGAAGCTTCTACATATAATCAAGAAAATGGCAAGACATTTGGTAATGAAGGAAGACTTCTTGAGGGATACAGAGCATCAGAAGGGTTTAGAAGTGAAGATGTTTCAAAGATCAGTACTGCCTTAGAGGAGAAGCAAGCCAAGGAGATTCCTACTGAATATGATAAGATAAAATTTCAAGGCCTCCGAGAGGAAGTAAATGCCAGGCAGTTGATTGAAGTTAAGCTTCTAGACTTGACCACAGCTGGACAGCTCCACTCAGGGAAGAAGGCCATTGCTGAGGTGCAAAAAGACCTTGAGATTTTTTTAACAAAGCCTACTGCAGTAGCTGGGCTGTACATAGAAGCTAGCAAAAACAAGATCTCTCTTGCTTCTGCAGCTAAACAAAGAGTAATTGATAAAACATCAGCTCTAGCATTGTTAGAAGCCCAGGTTGCCACAGGTTTCATCATTGATCCCATAACTGGTAAAAAATTCTCAGTGGATGAATCGGTCATCAGCGGACTGGTAGATTATGAATGGAAAACCAGGCTTCTGGAAGCAGAAAAGGCAGTTTTAGGTTATCTGTTTTCTGGGAAAAAGCTGTCTGTTTACCAAGCAGTGGAAAGTAGAATCTTAGAAAGGCAAAAAGGCAAAAACATTCTTGAGGCTCAGATTGCCACCGGGGGAGTCATTGACCCTGTCAGAAGCGTCCGTATTTCTCCCGAGATTGCAGTGGAGCTAGGGTTGCTGAATAACACAATGTTGAAATATTTACATGAACCTTCCAGTAACAAAAAAAGCTTTGAGAATCCCAATAACAGGCAAGCCATGTATTATAACGACCTGTTGAAATTGTGTGTGCTTGATGTAGCTAGCAAATGCTTCCTGCTTCCTGTTGGGGAGAGGAAAATAAGCACTCCATCTGCAGAAAAGATTCATAAGGTATCTGTGGTTGACATTAACACCGGTGCGGAAATGACTTCCTATGAGGCATATAAAAAGTCCCTGATAGATAAAAGTACATATCTTGAGCTATCTGGACAGGAATTTCAGTGGAAAGAGTCCACATGCTTTGATGCCAGTGGAAATTCTTACTTTGTTCTGACAGACCTGAAAACGGGGCTGCAGTTCAATATTGATGAGGCCTTAATTGGTGGCAAAATAGACAGAGTGTCAGTCAGTAAATACAAGGAAGGGCATCTTACAGCTAGTGAGCTTGGTGACATTTTGTTGACCAATTCCAAGCCACATATCGATCTCCATAGTCCCATTGCCGGGGTCTGGCTGCCTGAGACAAATGAAAGAATGGCTATTGCAAAAGCTTCTCGCAAAAACCTGGTGGACAGGAACACTGCGCTGAGGTGTCTGGAGGCTCAAATCTGCACAGGAGGGGTAATTGATCCCTTGACTGGAAAGAGGTACCCAGTGGCAGAAGCCTTGCAAAGGGAGTTAATTGACGAGGCATGTGCTAAACACCTTCAGCAGTGTGAATTGGTCTTCACTGGCATTAAGCACCCTTTATCAAACAGTATTGTGTCAGTCACAGAAGCAATAAATAAAAACCTTCTAGACAAAGAAGTAGGCACTCGCTGCTTGGAATATCAGCATTTGACGGGTGGGTTGATAGATCCCAATTCTCATTCTAGATTGTCAATGGAGGATGCCATCAAGAATGGCCTAATTGATGCTGTTACTGCCACAAAAACTCAAGATGATAAATTCTACATAAAAAGCCTGATGTGCCCCAAGACAAAAAAGCAATTAACCTATCAGGAAGCTCTCCAGGGAGCTATTTTTGACTGCCATACAGGGCTACGCTTGCTAGAAGCCTCAGAGCTGATCACCTCAGGTATATCAAGGCTTTATTATTCTACCCAGTAATTAAACTAACCTAGCTGTTTATTTTTTGAGACAATTTTTTTTGTAACAACAGATTATTCTTAAGAGTAAACAGGGAGCATACCCCACAATCACTAGCACTGATGACATTATCTTGTTGGGTAGTTTGAATGTTTGCAAGTTTACAGCCAAGTTCAGAGACTGCACCAAGGACTCCACAGTTCAACCCTGAGCTATAAATATTCTCTTCTGTTGGAACAAAGTTCCATTCTGTGGTAAGGGACCAAACTGTCACATCATAGAAATAATTCCTACTTATATAATTGTACAACATGGTGGAGGGAAAAAGAAATCACTCAATCCCTGAACCTTGCAACACAGTTTGGCTTTGCTTATATATGGTTGTTTGCATACTCTAAATCTAGTATTGCTCTATGCTTGTAACCTTAGAACACAATAAAATTTAGATATTTCTATGTTTTTTACTGGTTTCTGTGGAAGATTTAAATTCATGCTTAATTTTTCTCATAATGTAACTATACTTCAGTTATGATTGGATTTTGCTTCAGTTGCTGTTGTTTTCTATAAATAAAAATAGTAGCTTATAAAAAGATGAATTATATTGATACGTTTCACTTCATTCTAATCTGGTTTTTGCCATTCCAGCTGACCTTTTTCAATTTATTTTTTAAAAAATATTCAATTGTAATCAAATCAGTGTAAGTTTATTAAAGTTTAAGTGTAAGTTTATTATTAAAAAATAATGAATTTCAGTATTTCCATCAAAGTTAAGTACAGTAGAGAGCTAAGTGTGTAAACTCTCTCATAATGACACTTAAATGTTTATTTTCATAACTACTTTTGCCCATTTTCAGGGAATAGTAAAACATGGAATTATAAACTTGCAGAGGTTCATAGATAAATTATGTGAAAAAATATATATTAAAAAATGAGTAGAAGATGCAAATTTCCATTAAGCTGAGTCTGTCAAAGTAAGGTAGTACAATCTTAAGTACTTGATAATGAGTTATATTCACTGAGGCCCATATCTTAGTTTAAACATTTAAGATTGGTCAGTCAAAAAATTTAAGGACAATTTTATACTCCTGTTATATCAATTAAAATGAATTTTTCTCTTTATTTGGCACTTGAGTCTTTACATTGCTTCTAATTGGAGTCTTAAATTATCAGTGGAGATGACTATACAACTGTCAAACTGGGGTTCCTTTCTGATGGATTAGTTATCACCTGATGAATAAAAATTGTATTATATTTTGTCTATGGGAAGAGTTTTAGGTATTTTATATTAATGAAATGTGGTAACCTCTTTAACTACATGATATCAGGTGTGAGTTTTTATCCAATGCAAAAGCTGCAGTTTAACTAATAAAAGTTTTCCTTCCCATTGTTAGGAGACTAACGGTTTCTGTCATACACATTGAATCAGCTCTGTATAGAAGAATGTGTTCACATGTATCATAATGACTATCCTTATTTTTTTTTAAAAAAAACCTTCAAATAAAGGTTGACATTTTCAAAAAATGTTAATCTCTCCCCCCCTCCCTTTAATCTATACATAACGATACAGCAGCAACTGGGATAAAAATAAAGTTTATTTAATTCTGGCATCTTCGACAATAAATTGCTTAACAGAATAGTTATGTTTGGTCTGTATCTATTGTTTAATGCCCAGCAGTTTTAAATATTTCTGTATTTGTAATGCCCATTGTTCATCAGAAATCAATGGAAGAAGAAAAGAAAGAACATGTTGAAAAAACTGGGGACTTATTGAAATGGGTTACAGAAATCACAAGGACCCTCAACAAAGGCAGTGGAGAAAGGACTGAAAAAGCAGATTTTCTTAAGAAGCAGGTATTAAAACATTGCTTCAGTGTATGTAATAAACAGCTGCATGGATCTGTAATGTTTGATTTTTGCATGTCTGTGGTTCTACTAAGGAGTCAACTGTGGCTCGTGCACATTATTTCATTTCTTCATACCAGCAAGCTGAAGGGTCTCAGGCAAGATTCTTTGTATGCCCTACATCAGTCTCAATAACATTCTCCTTTGGTTTCAAATTTTCATAAAATTTATATTCAACTATATAGTACTTAGATTTATACAAGAATAAACTTGTAATGATTTCATAAAGTAGTGAACATTTAGAGAATGTTTTCCTTACTTTGTACTTACCACTTTTTGATGTATGATTTTGGAAATGGGCTATGAAGGTGCCTGCTCAATTCAACTGGTATCTGGCAAGTGGCTGCGCGAAAGGAAGGAAGGAAGGAAAAGAAAAAGAGAAAAAGAAAAAGAAAAAGAAAGAAAGAAACTACCTGGAATGAGGGGAACGGGTTATGACTGCTAAAATAACTTATGTCTCCAGAATGTCAGGACCAATCCTGTCAACCTAGTTGGATGATTTGTGGGAAGGGTGGGGTTTTTTTTTTTTTAAGACGTGAATTTTTGGGTGTCCATGTGGTTTTTTTAACCATCCCAAGCAGGGCCTTTTGGTTATGTGAATCACATGTTGCCACTCTTAGTAAAGAACAGTATATTTGACAGTACAGTTTAGCAGTCCATGGTATTTTCATAGGGCCAATAAAATAACAGGAAGCACATATCTAACATTACTGATTTCTGTTGCATAACCTCAGAAGAATCAACCTTCATGCTAAGGAGAGTATGGTCTGTGAACCCAGCTTCTTCTGGTTTATTCAGCAACATCTGGGTAAACAAATCATAGCATAGTATGTTGTGTGAACTCTGCTAAAATCCATTCAAGTTAAATTTACACTAAATTAAAATATCCTTCTTTTGTTCAAATTTAAAATTTTACCTAATACATAAAGTGAACATATTAATTCTAAGTTTCCCTCAGAAAATAGTTCTCAACCAAGAATGAAGCATTATAGATACATTTTTGCTAGATATACTTACAGATTCTTGCATGAGTAGAAGATTTTTAACTAGTTTCTATCCATTCAGTGAATATTATTGTAACGGAGGCATATTTTATAGATTTGGATTCAAATTTCATCTTAAATCTCATCAGTTATAGTCAGAAGAAAGTAAGCTCAATAGTTTTCTTTTGAAAAATCCAAAACAATGTCATCATGGATATTGTAATTAAAGAGATGATGATTTGTTTGGCTACTACCCCCTGCTGATTTCTCCCTTCAGGATTATATTGAACCAATATTATGATAGCAAGGGATATTTATTGTGCTCCGTATATCAGACTCTTCAGTGCAGACGTCACAGAATTAGCCATCAGGAGAACATTTTCATATTCATCCTCATACCTTAGTTTCAAAATATGGTTCAGTGCTGGGAGCATTCAGAGAAACAAAAGAAAAAGGGAGTGGCTTAAAAAAACATGGCCTGTGAGAGAATAGCCCTGGATTGTCACTATGAGCAATCCAAACAGTCTATTTTAGTGCCTTAATTAGCTCACTTGGATCATTCAGGACAGTCACTTTTTAGAAACTAGAAAGTTGTAGCTACTTCCAGTGTTAACAAACAAGGATATTCCTTTGCTCTTCTGCCCCTTCTTTAAGAGGGACTGTCTCACAGCTTTCTGAAGTAAATGTTGTGATGTACCATGATAAGGATATTAAGAATCTAATCTCCTGACTTGAGTGTCATTTACAAAGAAATACTTTCAGTAGTAATGAGGATTGTGGATGGCTGTGGGCTGTTTTCACCTTAATTTATATGACGTTATTAGGTCTTTTGGAACTACAGCAAGTATTTTTTCAGCATATATTTTTATGACTGCTGTAGGGTTAACCTAGTGGATAGTGTCCTTCCACAATGAATGAAATATTCCACTTAGTGCTCAGAGCAATTTGGCAATTACTATAATAATTTTAAATTAATTTGAACACTTGAAAAACTTATGAACTGCGTAAGCTTTCAATTGCACTTAGACTGCACCTCATCTATTGTTTTGCTTCTGTCAGTCACATTAGGCAAAAGTGAATTAAAGATAAGAATGGAGAATAGCAAATAAAAGCTTAGTCGTTCAGATCTACAAGTTCTTCTAGCTCAGGGGTAGGCAAACT
>JANHZT010001210.1:575645-595734 GCA_032468215.1 Stegonotus admiraltiensis
GCTTGGCTGACTCAGGAATTCTGGGAGTTGAAGTCCACAAGGTGTAAAAGAGCCAAGTTTGCCTACCCCTGTTCTAGCTCATGTTAATGTTCTTCACTTCCATTCATTTTCAAGCTATGTCCAAGGTAGGCTTATAGTAGCCATGAAGTAAAAATTCCATTAGAAAATAAAATGTATATCTCAGAATTGAACCCCAAAGGGAAAGTTGTAGTTTGTTCTTCAAAAAGAGTTTTTATTAATATGTCCAAGGTCTGAAGGTGTTTGATAAATTACATCTTTGACTTGGCTCCAGTCCATTTTGGGAAAAGATTTGTCAAAGTTAATTCAATCTTTGTTTTTAAGTAAGAAGAACTGATGATTGGTATAAATTAGAACCCCTGACTTAGAATCAGTCATAAATGAAATTTCAAAATCCTAATTTGTCATAGTAATTCCTGCATTCCACCTCCCCCAAATAGGTAAACAAAAATTCTGCCTGGAGTTGCATTATATTCCTCCAGCTAATGTAAAAAAACAAAACAAAACTAGACATAAGCTTTTGAGATGCATAATTATCTTCAACTATAGGTCGAATAGTTTTGACCTATAGTTGGTCTTTAGTATGATACTGGTCTTTAGTATGATACTAAAGTGAGTACACTCAATAGTGTATTCACTTTAGTGTCATAATAAAATTGTAAAAATAAAAAAGGTGAAATACAAATAATCAGTATGCTTACCTAAAAGCCACCTAGAGCAAAGACCAGAACAGTTTAGGGAAAAAAATTAGAGGCATAATTAGCACATGCTTACTTATTTAATATTTCTTTACATACATAATTCACTGTTTTTGCTTCCTGTTAAACTACCTGTGTGATTGCTCTCCTAATTAAGCATATGATAGGGTATTTCAGTTCTAAGTTTTGATTTAAGTTCCTGGCTTCTGTTCCCAAGGAAAAAAGATACAAGAATCTATGAGAGGCTTATTTTTGTATGTGTATCTGTATATGTATGATCTGGCTTGTTCAAAAACAAGAAATTAATTCAGAGACAAAGCAGGCATGGCAATCTATACTGTATTAATATCAAATGTGAATATACTTCAAATACACATCTTTTTTTGCTCAATCTTAAAATATTTTATATTGCTTAAAGTACATTTTAAGTCTATTATTAAAGCCTTGTAGATATTTGAATGTACTATCTTATTTTCTAGATTTCTTCTGATGAATTATCAGCCAAGAAAGAACAGCTATCAGAGGCTTTGCAAGGAACACAGATATTTTTAGCAAAACATGGTGACAAGTACGTTACACTTATTTTGAAATGTAATTATGCTATTTCAACCTTTATAACAGCATCTAGTCTTTTGATATGTTGAATCAGGTATAGTTTCTGAAACTTAAGAAAAGGGGTTTGAATTAATTTTAAGAGGAACTTTGGTCTTTCCTATACCAAAGTGCTTTTGGAATGTTGTGAACCATCCTAGTGTTCAGGTTGTTGGTAAGCCAAGATTTATCAGAGTCATGGCTTCTTATTCTATGCTATTGCAATCTATTTTTGAAAATCACATATGTACCTTTAATTTGTTTTATAGAATGACAAATGATGAGAAAAATGAAATGGAAAATCATATAAAGTCCTTGCAAGAGTGTTCCAAACTCTTATCCAATGAAGGTTTGATACAGTTGGAGGAGGAAAGAAATATAGAAGATGAAAACATGAATTCAAAGGTAGCCTAAAACCTATATTACTGATGATCATGTATGGTCTAAACCTTACTTATTGCATGGGTATAGAACTGTATATTAATACTATTTTTTTTAATCCTGCATTAAGTTGTGTGCATCAGACAAAAGGAGGACTAAATGAGAACTGTCAGTATTTTTGTGTAATAAGAATTATTACTGAATGTATAAAAAGGAAAATAAAGTCATACATATATGAATAAATCTTTAAATCTGTGTCTTGCATGAACTAAGAACAAAAAAAAATCATACATCACTTACCTTTCTTTTTAAAACCCATCTTTTACAAATTCTATGTTTCAGAATCCTGACACCCTGCAAAAATTTGGTAGATTTGGTTATACTTCTTGCTTTGTATATTTATTTCAAAAGTTCATTAAATTTCAGCTGGTTACATACTTTTGAAAGGGCGCTCTCACTAACTGTGAGATAAATACATTTAAGGCCTATCATGATCTATAAAAAGTATTATAAAATGTCAGTTAATATATGCAATATATTAATATATGAAAAAACATATCTTTCACATGTGTATTAAATGTTTCTAATGGATGACTTTCAATGCAAACCAGTTGCAATGCATTTAGGTGGTAACAGTGGTGTCGACATAAAAGTGCTGTATGCTGTAAACATGAGTAGCATGACTTGGTATCACTATTTTCTGAATATCCTTAACTTCTCATCAACCACATAGATGGCATGACAGTTTGTCTTCCAGGAACGTGTCTTTTTCACTCACTATATGATCATTGGCTCTTGTATTCCACTAACCTTGTTGATGTGTGCAGAACATAGACTTTTGGTTTGCTGATGCATGCCGTGTCTCAATCTTGTATCACACCATGTGCAGTTGAATCACTGACATAGATCATTTCTGCATTGACTTGCTAACATTCACAGTCTTTCTCCAAATCTGGTAAGTAAATTATTTTTATTGCCGTCGACAGATAAGTATTTAAATTCAGAGATTTCATGTTGTAATATTTATTGGATACTGAAAAAAAAATATATTTTTATGTTCTTAGGTAGACAAAGTTATAGCTGGCATCATTGATCAGACTACTGGAGAGATGTTTTCAGTCTTCCAGGCAATTTACAAAGGCCTTATTGACTATGACACTGGAATCCAATTACTTCAGAGGCAGATTATTTTATCTGGTTTAATTTCACCTACCTTGGGAAAGAATTTTGATCTTGAACAAGCAAAGACCCTTAAACTTGTTGATGAACAAATTGCATCGGAATTGCAAGGTTTGCAGAATGCTAAGAAGGTTATTTTGCAACTGAGTGCAAACACAATCCCGGTTGTGACTGCTTTGGAGCAAGGAATCATTTCAGAATCTTTGGCTGTTAAAATTCTTGAGATCCAGCTTTCTGGAGGATATCTAAAAATAGCCGGCACAGAAGAACCACTAACTTTGCACAAAACTTTCCAAAAGAACCTGATTTCTGGTGCACTATATGCTAAGATTCTAGAAAGCCAGGACAGATCTAGAAAACTTATTGATCCCAATACTGCAGAAAAGTTATCATTTGAGGAATTGCTTGAAAGAACTGTTGTACACAAAGAAACAAGCTTAAGGTTTTTACCAGTGGCTCTTCAAGACAGAAGCAAAATAACACTAACATGTGGAAGGAAAATAACTGTTACGAGGGCAGCTCATGAAGGACTCATAGAGAAGGAGACTATGTTCAGGCTGTTAGATGCTCAGCTACTTTCTGGGGGCATAATTAATCCTGATTCAGATCACAGGATGACTGTCGAAGAAGCAATGAGAGAAGGAGTTATAGATCAAGATACTGCCTGTGCTCTTTTGACTCGTCAAGTTCAAACAGGTGGAATCCTATCACCAAACTCCCCGAAACGTTTGACTGTAGATGAAGCTGTGCAATGCAACCTGATCTCTTCTACTTGTGCCTTGCTGGTGTTAGAGGCACAGCAAGGTTTTTTAGGACTCATTTGGCCACACAGTGGCGAAATATTCCCTGTATCTATATCTTTGCATCAAGGCATGATATCTAACGAACTGGCCTGCAAAATTTTAGATGGGAGGCAAAAAATAGCAGCACTATATATTCCAGAAACCTCTGAAGTAATCAGCTTAAATAATGCCGCCCAGCAAGGAATTATAGATAGTAACATTTTATCCATTTTGAGTAATATTACTCTTCCTGATGAATTGCCGAATGGGGATAATGTGCCATTCCCATTGAAAAGGTCTGCAAGATGTTTCTCATTTTATGAATTCCATCCATCTACACAGAGTGAACAAAGAAAGGACATTGAACATCTGAACCCCAGCAAACCCACAAGTCACCATTCACAACAGAATCAAAAGCTATTCATGTCTTACCTAATGATAAACAGTTATATGGATGCAAATACAGGCCAGAGGCTTTTGTTGCATTGTGGTGACTTAACTGAGGCTGCCAGTTTGTTAATGGATGACAAGAACCCTGAATGCATTACAGTTGGAACTGAAGAACAATTTTGTGAATCTTCTGAAAATAGGGAGGGTCCATATCTTGAGCAACTGCCTAAAAATGTAATACTTAACTCTGTTACTGGCAGTGCTTTAGGTCAAGAGACAAGTATCCAAAGTATGCTTAGCAACAATAACAGGGGGGAATTTCAAGAAGTTCACCAGAATTTAGTTAACCAGTCATGTGCTAAAGCTGATGAGGCAAAAGAGTCCCTTGATAAGCATTTGCAAGGAAATCATCTTTTAAGCAGAAATGAAGTTGGCATATGCATGATAGACAGGGAAAATGAGAGTGGCAATGAAAATCTTTTAGGTAACTTTGATAATGTTTTGGATATAAATAATCCTTCAGCATTTATTAATGGAAGAAAACAACCAAACAACACTGAGGAATGTTCACCTCACTTTCTGCAGGATAATGAAGAAATTATATTAATAAAAGATGAAGAAAAAGTTCATTTCCAAAATAATTTACTTACCATTGTGAAAACTAGAGATAAATCTTTAAAAGAGCCTACTCAGGAAGAATTAGGGGCTTGTAATGAAAAATGGATATTACAGTCAGATGCTAACATCATAGCTGCATCCCATAATAATAATTACAGAGTATCTCCTCTGGAACCTAGAGTGCCTATTCCTGATAACCTATTATTAGATAGTTGTATGAATAGCCATTGGACATCTGTGATGGAAAATAATTTTTCTAAGGATGATCAACCACTGAAAGACAATATTGCTTTGATAAATCAGGAACAGATTAAAACTGAAATAAATGAATCTCTGGAGAGCAATATTAATATCAATGACAAACCTGTAAATGAGAGTAACATAGATAGTAGAACTTTGCATGATTATTGTACTAAATCTTATAGAGTTCCACCATCAGAATGTGATGTTACATCCATTGAGCCCTTTCAGATAGATCCTATTATTATCACTCATACTGGCCTTCCAGTGGAAGGCAATATTGGTACAACATTGGCAGGAATCAGTTCTGGATTTCTTGATGGCTCACCTGTCAGTATAGATAGCCCCCTTAGATTACTTAATGAACCATCTGTGAATGATAATAGTTTACTTCTAGAAGGCAGCAAAAGTAAGCCTTGTGAAACACAGGATGAAAGAAAATGTATCACTCCACATTCGGAAGGTATTAATGAATACAGAGATAGTCAAGGCCTTTGTGATATAGCTCAGCATAAAGATGGCAGCATACATAATTATCATAGTGATGATGTTGTTGATAATATGGCTGAAGTTGATAAGGGTAGGTCCTCTACAGATAAGGGAACTATTATTCCAGAAGCCAGTGATGATGTGCAGTGTATTAAAATTGCTGCAGATAAACCAACAGAAGAAGCATCAAAATATCTTCTGCATGAGAAAGAGGAGAGTTTTCTATGCTTTGGTCAATTGGATAATGATGATACACCTGAAACTGTGAGTAAGAAACTATTCAGTGGAGGCACTGTTCAGGAAGAGAAGGGAGAAGGGACTGGAAATGTAGATAAGGAATGGAGGGAAAAAGAAAGAGATGAGGTTTTTACCTCCCTGAGAAAATTGGATGAAGCCGAAATAAAACGAGATAGGCAAGAGCAGAGTAGTACTGAAGAAGAAAATTATTTCAATGATACCGAACAAGAAAGCATTTCTGTAGATAATTACTTAGGCAATAAGGATAAGGAAAGTGAAGATGACTTTGATAGTTACGATTATGTAGATTTTGATTATTATACTTCTGATGAGACCGATTATGAGAATGAGGAAGTGATGGAAATGCATTACTCACAGTGCCAGGGTATAAGCACTGGCAGCCAGTGTTTAGGAGACAAGAGAGAACAGTTTCGAAAAACAGCAGAAGGCAACTTTACTCATCATGACTGCAACTTGCAAGTAGAGTTGAAAAATGGCTTACCGTGTTTTAAAAGAAACAATGTCGATGACTGTCAAAGTATAACAAACGATAAAAGTAAAGATGAAAGCCAGAAAGATGCTGAAAAGGTTTTGGAGTCTTTCTTAGAAAGAAAGTTTGAAGCATACTGCAGTCAAACAGTGGCTTCCAATGCCACTGGAACAAAAGATGTTCAGGCTGAGCCAGACATTGTTCTTCAAAACACTTTGCCCTCTGAGCACAATGAGGCTATCGGGCAAGATGTAAAAGCAGTGTCATTTCTGAGTTGTAAGAAAAGTCATGGAGTAAATGATAGACAATTACCACAAGATATCATGGGTGATGAGAAACAGAATAAAAATGGAGTTCTGTGGGAAGATAGTAGCCGGGAATCAGATGGAAGCTTGCCAAAGAATTGTTCATTGGGTGTTAAAAACACTTATGAAACCGTTCCCTCATGTCAGGAGAAACCGAGTCTTGATCAGTTTTCAAACGAAGCTAAATCCCTTGTACAACCTAGTGACTTGACTACAGACGTAACTATTGACCGTGATGAAGTAGTTGAACTTTCTACTTACTTAAAGCAGTGTGCACAAAATATCAAAACCAAGGATATCCTAGTGCTGACACAGGGAGTTTCATCCGACGTCCTGGAAATAGAAAGAGGTAATAAAGAGAATGGAATGGAAACTGAAAAAACCCAAACAAAACACCATTCCGAAGAACCGAGTTTCCAGATTCTGACATCAGATATACCAGAACCTATTCAAATGAATGGCACCAAAGGAAGAGAAGGACATTCCAAATTATATCATGAAAATCTCCAATTGGAAAGCTTTGATATTATGGAAAATAAAACTTCTGAAGAAGTAATTAACAAAGTTGGAATGGGTTGTAAGGAACATTTGCAAACAGTGGGCTCCTTTTTTGATACTTTAGGCACTATGGGTAACAGCTGTCATAGTACAAAACCAAATGTGCATGAAATACTTGTTAATCACAGTAGTGAAAGAAATGATGAGGTAGAGGACATTCAAGATAATAATTCTACTTTCTTACAAAAAGCCACCAAGAACGATGTGCAATTATCACCGAAAGGAACATGTTCACTTGATTTTCCTCTAATAGAGGATCAGAAAATACATTTGTCTAATGTCCCTGCTACATTGCATGAAACCTTACCAAATATACTTAAAAACAGAATAGACGATTTCTGCATTCACTACAATAAGGAAGATAAATCTTTAAGTTATACTGGCACAAGAGCTTTAATGCAAAATGTATTTAAAACAGTTAATCATATGCATCAGGAACAGTCTAATCAATCTGATACCAAAGATGAAAACAATGTTGCCAAAACAGCTGTTCCGGTCAATCCATTTTGCATCAGTGCAAATGAACACAATCCTCCCCCAGATATTTGGCTTGATAATAGCAGTCCTGATCTCCTCCTTGATATCCTGAAGCAAGATCATTCTAATCCTAAAAATAATGGCAAACATGGAATCATCAGCGACAAAAACCAGACTGAAAGGAATCAGGTGAAAATAGTTTCTCAGCTTGACCAATTAGTTCCAAACCCAGATGGAGCTAAAGATGCTTCAGAATTAAAATCAGTTGCCTCCTCAAAGAACCCAGCTAAGGAATTATACCGTTCAGGAGAATACTTTTGTGATCATGCCATGGAAATGAAGGAATCTTTTCCAGGATCTGTGGCAACAAGCACGGTGAGCAGCAACTTGTACATTTTTCATGTTTTGTTTGAGTGGCTTGGCTATACCATTTCATCAAACATATCAAAACTAGGGTAACCATAAGCAGGGGGTTGGACTAGAAGACCTCCAAAGTCCCTTCCAACTCTGTTATTCTATTCTATTCTAAATTCCCTATAAAGAAATGTAAATGTTCTCTAGTTAATGGTAGGATCACTGGTAAACAATTAAGTTGATCCTCCAGGCTTATTTTAAACTATAGCTGTAAAGAGTTTGTTTTAATGTGAATAATAATAAATGCAGATGAATTGCTTTTATAAATAGTTTTGCTAAAATGACCTGTTGTTCAATAATGTTTCCAGTTATCCAGTGCTCTGCAGCCCTGTTCTTGCTACACAGAGAACCTGAGGAGGCACTTGATAATAGTCCAAGATATGAAATTTCTCTTAGATGATCTGCAGCCCATCAGTAATGATTTGGAAGCTCTAAAAATACAACTTGAGCAATTAGAGGTAAATTATTGATTTTCATAGAAAGTAGGATTAGTATAGAAATGTTTGTTTATTTAACAAATCTATATGGCTTACAAGATCCAAACTTATATGACTGTGATAGGATTTCAATCCAGGTCACCCCTATTTGAATTATGTGTTTATGTACTATATCATTTTCATGTAAAGAAAGGTTAAGGTGTAAACTTACAATTTTTAGTAGGAGTAGTGCAGCGGTGAAATGTAAAATTTGTTACTACCGGTTCTGTGGGCGTGGTTTGGTGGTGGTGGGTAATGTGACTGGGTGGGTGTGGCCAACATTGGTTTTTTTTTTTACTTTTAAAACCATTTTTTCTACAACCTCTTCAGCCGAAGGGGTTGTAAAAAATGCTTTTAAAAGCCTCTGCCGATCAGGCAACTCAGCTGGGATCGTCAGAGGCTTTTAAAAGCATTTTTTTAACTTTTAAAAGCATTTTTTCGGCTGAAGAGGTTGTAGAAAAAATGCTTTTAAATTTTTTTTTAAAAGCCTCTGATTATTGCACTGCTCAGCTGGGCATGGTGGGGGGCAGGTAGTTTTGCTACCGGTTCTCTGAACCACCCGCCTCCATCGCTACCGGATTGGGTGATCCGGTCTGAACCAGGAGCGTTTCACCCCTGGAGTTGCGGTAATATTACCCAGGAGTCAGTTTCCTTATTCCTTTTTTCTGATAGGCAATACAAATTTGTTTTAGCCCTGATATTAGTTAATTCTGACTAATAGAATGAAGAATAGAGTTCATCTACTTTTATTCTCATTTTATGTTACTATATGGTACTTTATTTTTTATACATATAGGCGTTTGAATCAGGACTTGCGGGGTTTGCTGTCACCTTGCGAAAAGATATGAAGTTGGCAGAAGACTTTCTGAAATTACACTCCACAGATGTTCCTGCACAGCAGGAACTGGAAGATCTAAAAGAAAGCTATAAATACTTAGAGAAGGAATTCTCTTCTGTCTGTGAAATGTCTTCAAACCGAGCAAAGCAAATAGTCTTTGCTGTAGACTCTGAAATGGTAAGTTCATATTCCATATTTTACTTACTTACTTACTTACTTATTTTTAAAAAGTTCACACAATTCCAAAGCTCTGGTTGGAGACATCACCTTAAAATAATCCCCAGTTTAAAATATAATAGAGTAAAATCACGTGAAATATTTGATCACAAATTTACGATTGTGAATTGATATTACCTCACTTTTAAATTCAGGTACAGGTAGTCCTCAACTTACGACCACAATTGAGCCCAAAATTTCTGTTACTAAGTAAGATAGTTGTTAAGTGAATTTTGCATGATTTTACGACCTTTCTTGCCACAGTTCAAAAGGGAATCACTGCAGTTGTTAAGTTAGTAAAACAGTTGTTAAGTGAATCTGGCTTCCCCAGTGACTTCACTTGTCAGAAGGTCATGAAAGGTCATCACCTGGCCCCAGAACACTACAATTGTCATAAATATGTGTCAGTTGTCAAGTGTCAGAATTTTGATCACATGACCATGAGGATGCTACAATGGCCATAATTGTGAAAAATGGTCATAGGCAGGGGTGAAATGCTCCCGGGTCTGACAGGATCGCCTGGTCTGGTAGTGATCTTGGCCATTGGTTTGGCGATGGGGTAGCCCACCCGGGTGTCATTACTTCCTGGTTTTAACCAGGAAGTAATGTTTTTTTTTACCGTCTGTGCATGCGCAGAAGGTTTTGTGCATGTGCAGAAGGTCTGTGCACGCATGTGACGTGCGTGCGGCACGTATGCTTCCGAACTGGTAAGGAAGATAAATAGATTTCAACCCTGGTCATAGGTTCCTTTTTTTGGTGCCTTTGTAACTTTGAATGGTTAGTAAATGAACTGTTGTAAGTCGAGGACTAACTGAACTTTATCCCTTTCATCTCTTTTTTATTTCTTCCATTCCTCTCGCACCTGTATCCTCTCCATTCCTCTCAAATCAAAAAAATATTTATTTCAAAGTTCCCTTATTGTATTAGGGGAAGAATGTTATGGATTAGTAGGGAGGCCTCATAGTTTCTCCATTGATAACATAAAATGACTTTTGGAGATCTTCAAAATTCATACACAGTGTAAGAGTAATTTTGTTTTGCTTTGGCCTGCTCTCATCTAAATGGAACGCTCTGGTATCTTTCTTAAGTCTGAAAAAGCTGTTAGCAAAATATATCTTTTAAATACTTTTTTTAGGCCAAGCTTGCTGTGTTGCATCAGGAACTTTTAGTCAGTCTTCAAGAGTTCACAGATTGGATCGTTGAAAAGAGTGACACGATGAATAATTTGAAGATGGTGAATGTTGGTGATGTGGAAGATGTGAAGAAAAAGCTTCAGTTGGCCAAAGCAAGTATTAGTTATTATTTATTAAATTTATTTCCTGCCCATCTTGCCACCAGGTGAGTCTAAACCAGGGGTATCAAACTCAAGGCCCAGGGTCCAGATCCAGCCCACGTGATGCTTAGATCTGGCACAGGGGACCACCCTGGAAAAAGCAAAGGACCAGCCTGCAGTGCCCCTACCAACAAAAACTGAGCTCAGGAGGGCCATTCATTTTTAGCTGGCAGAAGGTTTCAGGAAGCCGTCACAGCCGAAAACGGAGCCCAGGAGCCCATTTTCATTGGCAGACCACTTGGGCCACCACAGGTGCCTCCGACACGAGTGATGTCGAGCTGGCCACGCTCACCCTGGCCCCCTGAGGTCAAACACAACCCTGATGCGGCCCGCAATGAAATTGAGTTTGACACCCCTGGTCTAAATACTTACCAATTGATAGTTAATGATAATTACATATACTTCCAGACAGTAATATTTTGGGTAGAATGACGGGGGAATAGAATAATAAAAGCAACATTGGACCATTGTGATACAAGCCCCATTGTTTTTATACCTGTGTTGTGACATCACATACATATGAAAAGGATCACGTTTAAGGCACAAATGCAGCAAGCTCCCACTGCTTCCAGACATGAGACATTGCAAATGATGTTAACTTGGAATCACTCTCACTTACCAATAATCCAAATTACCAACGATGCTTGAATCAGTTACTCTGCATCTTACGTTGTATAGGTGGCAAAATAATGATTGCACTAAATTATAATACTAGCCATAAAGTTCTGTAGTAGAAAGTAATTTATACAATTCATTGTAGGACCAAATGTGTATCTCTACAAATACTAAGGATATCATTTTATAAATTAGTAATTATATATTTTCCGTATGTTTCTATTTAGAATAAAGTAGCTACAGCTTTAGCATAGTTAAAATTTCATTAGTATGATTCTAAAATCTGTAGCTTGAATATTAAAATCAAAGATAAATATAATAGGTTTGAAGTATCAATTTTCACCAGAAAATTGGACTCCATAATAAGTGTCACAGATACTATGAGAAATATGGCTCTAATGTTGTAACTTTAATTTTTTTATGGGAATAAATGCTTCTGATTAGAAATACTACAATCCTTTTTGTGGAGTTTAATATTGTAGATCAGTGTTTTTCAAACTTATGAATTTTAAGTTGTTTGAATTTAAACTTCCAAAATTCCCCGGTCACGTCTTAAAGTTGCCAAGTTTGAAAAACAGTGCCATGAAGTATGGTGAGTTAATGTATTTGAGCAATGTTCAGCATATGCAATCAAATGCCAATATTCATTGATAACTAAATCTTTTAAAGTTTTGAATAATTTCAATATCTAAAGTATTGGATTAATAGATTCTGGATTATGAAAATCCAGTTTGATCAATCTAAATGTGGTGAACATCTTACCAATTGTTTGTCTTATATAATTCTGATTCCAGAATTTTTAACCAGTCTTCTCCAAGGAGGTACCTTCCAGGTGAATTGGACCCACAACCTCAACATCATAAAACATAGCATGTTAAAATGATAGGAGTTGTAATTCATTGCATCTTGACAGCATTTGGTTTAGATAAATTGTTCTTGACAATGTCATGAACAAAATAAAATCTGGAACACGCTCAGATACATCTTTAATGATACTGGTTTTCTAATTCCTGATATTGTTTAGAATATTATCTGGCTTCCTTTGCTTAATTTGCAGGACCAAGAAAAAGAGCTTGGATGTAGAAAACTGCAACTGGAATCCACAGCATTTGATATTCAGTTCTTCATTTCTGAACATGCCCAAGATCTTTCCCCAAACCAAAGCAAGCAACTCTTGAGGCTATTAAATTCTACACAACGACACTTCCAGGAAATGCAAGAAAAAATAAGATCTCAAGTGGATGACTTTGAATCTCTCTTACAAACAGCTCAAGTTCTTATTGATCATCAGGTTTGCTTCTCTCTGTGGCCTTGTGCTTATTATTAGATAGATAAAGCAGCAAGGTGCCAAAATTACAATCCACCTAAACTTCGAAGCCGTTGAACATTGGATTTATCCTTCAGAAATCTAGAGAGGCATTATCAACAATTAGTTTAACGAGCAACAATCATATAGAAAGAGTGGGATCTAAATTGGAATTAAATTGGAATTAAGGTTCAAGTATGTAGAAAAAAAAGGGGAGTTTGGTGATTAAATCCTACTTCTTCCTGTCAAGTTCAGCCAAAACCATCAATGCCTTTGTATGTGGGAAAACCATTAACAGCTTATTAACTTTCATGGTCTTTCATGGGTAAAGTGATACATTGTTGGGATCTTATTTTATATCCAAAGCTGCCAGAGGTGGGTTTCACATAATTTTACCACCGGTTTGCCACGCACTGAAAATGTGAGTGCGCACGGGCAGCCTTCCGCGCATGCGCTTTGCTCATGCGTGCAACTTGCACACATGCATGTGGCTTAGAAAATGTGGCTAAATAGGATGGCATAGCACCTGGGCGGGTAGGCAGATCCACCTGCAGGTCGCCACTATTGGTTCACCTGAACTGGTCCGAACCGGATGAATACCACCACTGAAAGCTGCCCAGGTGGAGATTCCTTAATTAGTACTGTGTTTCCCCGAAAATAAGACCCTGTCTTATATTTTTTTGAACCCTGAAATAAGCGCTTCGCCTTATTTTCAGGGAGGTCTTATTATTTTGGGGCGCATGGAGTAAGATGGGGCTCCTCTTGCCGTCTTACCTGATTTCCAGTACTGTGTTTAAATATTTTTGGGGAGGGCTTATTTTCGGGGGGAGGCTTATTTTAGCGCATGCACTCAGAAGCCCGATTGGGCTTATTATCAGGGGATGTCTTATTTTTGGGGAAACAGGGTATATGAAAAAAAGAGACTTGGTCAGAAGACTTGTTCAAAACAGAGCTAATAAAAAAGGCAATAACTCCAACTAGATTCAAGAGATAGTGTTTAAGGGCCAGGAGTGGAAGTCTTATTAAAAAGGCTAGGACTTTATTAAAATAACAGAGGTGAAAAAAATACATGGAATGGGAGGGTAGGATAAGTGAGCCAATGAATCTTATTGCACGTGTGCTTCTGTAGTGTTTAAAATACATACATAATCTCTGCTGATAACCTTTACATGTACCAACTACCTAACACATAGTTTTCAACTAACATTGGTTTTGACATCCCTGTTTTAGAATTAATGCTTGTGTGTTACAGATTTTGAACAAGACAGAAATTTGGATTTTCACACGCCTAATGCATGGCCAGACTTCTGCTGGGCGATTCCATCTCAAACTGGTCTCTTTACTTACAGCATTTGTGAGGTTTATCCATACCTTTTATATTCCATTTCTTTAAACTGTGTGCAACTGCTCTCATGTTTACAGCATACTTTTGGAAACAATTTCTAATGAAAGCTTTGCAATGTGGTTGCTTGAAAATTAACTTACGGAACAACTTTTGTGTGCCTTTATGCAGCTTTGTTCTTATTCCAAAACAGGATTTGATGGATCAGCATCAGGAATTCCAAGAAAAATTACAGGATATATGTGATCTACTCACACAGACAGAAAATCAGATTATTGGCCACAAGGAGGCCCTTGTGATTGAAGATAGCAAGACTGAATTACAGCAATACCAAGTCAGGCAACAGGTAAATTATCGAATATCAACAAACACGCTAAACAGTCTGAATTTCACTAAGGAACAATTTGCAATGAGTGGAATCGCTTCTCATGTTTAATCATGCCATGGCTAGAGGGGGTTTAACTTATTGGGCAAACCAAAACATTGTGAATGCAAACCATGGATTATTGCTAAACCTGTGACATAAGCCCCAAATTGATGCATTATTCAGCAAATTCTCATTGACGCAAACATCCTGTACTGTGGAAGTCAGGGATTTAGGAGTTAAAACTGGTGCCTTTAATCTTTCAAAAGGTTTACAGTTTCTATTTTCCCCAATAAATCTCCCAAGAAATGCTTCCAAAATTCCAGAAAAAGGGAAGGGAATTGAATAGAGTTGCCCTGTGGTTAGATGGTCGGTCAATAAATTTAATAAATAAAAATTAACAAATACTTTCCTGATTTGTATTACTGTTGTCATTCTTCTTCAAGGAATTGCAGAGAAATATGCAAGCAAATACACAGTCCTTGGCAGAAATTGTGAAAGACACAGAAATGTTCTTGAAAGAGAATGGGGAAAAGCTGCCATTGGAAGATAAGACTGCTCTTGAGAGGAAACTGAATGAAGCGAAAACCAAGTGTTTGCTGCTAAGCCAGAAAGCAGAGGAATCCAGAAAAGAGCTGGATAAAGCTGTGACAACGGCTATTAAACAGGAAACAGAAAAGGTTCTTTGGCAAATATTTACTTTTCCTTTCAAAATGATTTATTTTCATAATTTCCCCTTGTACTTATTGATATGAGTGAGAGATTTCAGAAAAATTAACTGAAAGAGTTGATCATTGTTATTCATTCATGTTTGCATGTGTTTTCATTTATTCATCAAACATATCTAGATTTCCATATTCGTTTATAAATATATTCATCAAACTACCCTTTAAAAAGAAATCCCAAACCGTTCCAGAAGGCTTAGAAGTGGTGTAGTTCCATAACGCATCCTTAGAGCAGAGGCTTCTCTAAACATAATAGCTTTCCAGTGATTTTTTTGATTTTTCTAAAAATGGAATAGAGCAGTGAGTGGCCAAAGCATGTGTGTGTACTAATGCACATGCATGCCCAAACCCCCCAATGCAATGAAAGCACCCCTGCACATACACGTGTGTCCCCCACGCATACATGTGCATCCCCCACGCATGCACGTGCATCCCTCATGCATGTGCCCCAGGGGCCCCCATGCATACCCCCTGGGCCCCATTTTGGCTTCCAGGTTGGTGCAGGAGGTTTTCCAGGCCCAAAACGGGGCACAGGGTCTCATGTGATGCCACCGCACCCCATTTTGGGCCTGGACAGCTTCCTGCACCAATCTGGAAGCCAAAACAGGGCGTGGAGGGGCCTCGCATGGTGCTCCCATGCTCCATTTTGGCTTCCAGGTTAGTGCAGGAGGCCTTCCAGGCCCAAAACAGGGCATGGGGGGGTCACATATGCAAACCCCCAAAATGCAATGCGAGCGCCTCTGTGCATGTGCCCCTCGCGTGTGCCCCGCCCCCCCATGCATGCACAGCAGAGACCCGAAGACCAGCTGGCTGGCGGGAGGCGTGCATGTATGCGCGGTAGAACTGGGCTGGGCAACAGCTGGCGTGTCTGCAGAGAGGGCTCTGCGTGCCACCTGTGGCACGCATGCCATTGGTTTGCCATCACAGGAATAGAGCAATTATCCCTCCATGTGTTTTTCCAAGTAGACAAATGCTCCTAAAAGCAAGTAATCCTCTTAACAACCACTTATTCAGTGGTTGGATTTATGATGGTATTGAACACTTGGTACTTCGGACTTAGGCAACGTCCCTACAGTCACGTGATTGTGAACCAGGTGCTCGGCAACCTGCTTGCAATTTCAACATTGCAATACCCCATAGTCACATGATCACCATTGTGAGACCTTCACTGCTAGCATCAGACAAACAAAGTCAATGGGGAAACTGGCAGGAGGTTGCAAATGGTGAACACATGGCATTGCACCGAATGAGGGGACAGAATTTGCTTAATGACAGCAACTGAAAGTACCAGAATGGCTGCCACTAAGCACCTTGGTTATGCAGCAGTGTTGGAAATTCCAGTCCCAATTACCATTGTTAAATGAGAACTACTGCTATCTATTGCTGTTGGTATCCAAATAATCTCACCATTGTTGTTGTGTCCAAATAATCTGGGAATATTTTAAGGAATGAAAGCAAGCATAAAACCAGTGCACAGGATTTTTTTAAATCAAGGAGCGTCTTTGTTTTCACATTTGCTTTTAAACTCACTGTTTTGATAGCCAGAAAGTTATTTCATTTTCAACCAAAATTTGAATTACTATAATATATTGGAAACATTTTGTATTTGTACCTGTGACTATTTTTGAGCAAGCTATTGATGGTTTGAACTTCAATTGTTCAGGTTGCAGCTAGAAAACAACTTGAAGAGAGCAAAAATGAGATAGAAAATCTTCTGGATTGGCTGTCAAATGTAGATAAGGATGCTGATCATAGAGATACAAAATGCAAGCCAACAATCAAACAGAACGGTACTCATTTTCATGAAGGAGATGGAGAGGATTTGATTGGAGGGGAAGATGAAGTAAATGGCAACTTGCTAGAAACCCAAGAACAGAATGAAACTCTTATAGATGGACAACATGCACTGTCAGATGATAATCTCAATTTGAAATACCAGAAGGCTAAGGTAATGTATTAGTAATTGCAATTCTAGGGGAGAAAAGGAGGTATGGATGGAGCAAAATGAATACACATTCTGGACTCTGCTTAAAATTGAGACCAGAATATGTAAAATAAGATCTAGTGCAGGGGTGTCAAATTCACAGCCCGTGGGCCAGATGCGTCACACGCTGGCCACACCTATGCCCGGTTTAGCGAAGGGGGGGAAGTGACAATATGTCACGTGACACCATCGTGACAACACAAGTTTGACACCCCTGGTCTAGTGGAATCAAACCTTATTGCTGGGACCATTCTAAGTCCCTAAATCTATTGGAAGTGCTACCTTTTTTCTTGGTGCACTGCAAGGCTCAAAGAGTTCTCATTTGAAATTATACCCACAAGATTCAAGAGTGGAACCAAGAGGTAGTTTTGATTTCTACCTTGGAGTTGAAGACACTCAGAGAAAGGTCAGAGGAAAGGGAGTCAGAGGAAAATGAAAAAAAAAAATATTTGTGATATTTTCCAACATAATACAATCGGATATACCTACATAGTAACCTAAATGCCCCTATAAGTCAGCAGGAGAATTTTCTCAGAAGCCTCATTATTAGGAGTACTTCCATGTATGCCCAAGAAGCATATATGATGAAATGTGTATGATGAGTCAGTTTAGTGTAGTGATAAAAGATACCAGGGTAGAAAGTGGGAGATTGTGAGTTCTAGTTCTGTTTTAGGCATAAAAGCCAGCTGGATTCCTTGGGCCAATCATTCTGTCACAGCCCAGCTCTCTTCACAGAGTTGTTGTTGTGAGGAAAATAGCAGGAAGGAGTATTATATACTATATTTTCGCTGCAGGTAGTCCTCGACTTACGATCACAATTGAGCCCAAGATTTCTGTTGTTAAGTGAGACATTTGTTAAGTGAGTTTTGCTCCATTTTACAACCTTTATTTCCACAGTTGTTAAGTGAATCATTGCAGTTGTTAAGTTAGTAACCTGTTGTTAAGTGAATCCGGCTTCCCCGTTTTGCTTGTCAGAAGGTTGCAAAAGTTGATCACATGACCAACTTGACTTGAGACATAGCAACAGTCATAAATATGAACCAGTTGCCAAGCGTTTGGATTTTGATCACCTGATCATGGGGATACTGCAAAGGTCATAACTGTGAAAAATGGTCATAAGTCACTTTTTTCAGTGCCGTTGTAACTTTGAACGGTTACTAAATGAACTGTTGTAAGTCGAGGACTGCCTGTACTTATAAGAGTAATAAAGGTAAGATTACAAAAATCGAATAAATATTTTTTTAAAAAAATGTATATTTTGCCATGAACTCAACCAGAACCTTTTGAATAAATTTTAACATGTTGTTTGCATGCTTTCCTTTTGGCAATAGGCGATTAAATGAAATTAGCCCCTTGGTAGCATATAGTAAAGAATCAGTTATTGATTCTAAGTAATTTTCAATATCCTATGAATAGAGAATTACTAAAAAATGGTATCCCGCTGTAGAGTAAAAGCCTAATTCCAGGCACTCTGGGTTTCTCCCCAGACGCAACATGAAAAAATTATTTCGCAGCAACAAGCCGTCATTGTAGCAACACAATCCGCCCAGGCTCTTCTTGAGAAGCAAGGACATCACCTTTCACCAGAGGAAAAAGACAAAATCCAAAAGAACTTAAAGGAGCTGAAGGTGCAATATGAGACTGCATTGGCCGAATCCGAACAGAAGCTGAAATTAACACGCTCGCTACAGGAGGAGCTTGAGAAGTTTGATGCGGATTACTCCGAGTTTGAAAGTTGGCTGCAGCTGGCAGAGCAAGAACTGGAGAACCTGGAGATTGGAGCCTCTGACTTTGGTGGCATCATCATCAAACTGCAAAGGCAGAAGAGTTTTTCCGAAGATGTCATTTCTCACAAAGGGGATTTGCGGTTTATCACCATTGCTGGACAGAGAGTATTGGAGGCTGCTAAGTCCTGCAACAAAATAGAAGGTGTCAGATACGAGAAAGAAGGCATGGATACTTCATCAACTTACATGGAGGTACAGAATAAGCTGGATAGAGCAACTGGTCGCTTCAAGACGCTCTACTCTAAGGTAAACTGAATTGCATGTGCGTGGGATTTTTTTTATTATTATTGTATTATATCACTGGCTCTTTTTTTTTAATCCCTACAAATCAGATTCGGTTGAGGGAAAGTGACTAGCTGATATACAGCTAGTCCTCAACAAACCACAATTGGGACTGGAACTTACTGGAATTGCTGAGCCAGGTGGTCATTTAATGAGTTGTGCCTGATTTTATCATCTTTTTTTGCCACTGTTTTAAGCAATTCACTCTGGTCATTAAGTGGGTCACGTGGTCATTAAGCAAATCCGGGTTCTCCAATTGACTTTCCTTGTGAGAAGCTGGCTGGGAAAGTCTCAAATGGCAATCATGTGATCCCAAGAATCTACAACCATCATAAATACATGCCGGTTGTGACCATGAGAATGCAACAATGGTGGTCAGTGCTGCAAGGACCAATCATAAGCAACTTTTTTCAGGGCTGTTGTAATTTTGAATGATCGCTAATCAACTGGACCTAAGACAAGGACTATCTGTATTGTGGTGAGCGCAGTGACTGACCTGGGACCACTCCTGAATTTAGCCAGCGAAAACCCAGTGACATTTCTGAAAATGATGCTGAAAATTGGTGGGGAATATATACGTAAATCAACATGAATGATCAGCATGATTCCCCCCCCCCATGATTTATGTACTGTACCTATTCCACACCAGATATACTTTATACCTGTGCTTTGGGCCTTGATTGTTTTTCATGAGGTTTCTGGGTATAATTCAAGTTTTAACCTATGAACTTCTATTTGGTTTGGCCTTTACCTGCATGAATCAATGTAGGCGAATCAACCGTTTTAGCTGTGTGTTTCTAGGCTTGCCAGGTGTCCACTATTTGAGCGGACAGTCCACTTTTTTCACATTATGTTCACTATTTTTTTTCACAAAATAGACATTTTTTTTATTCAAAAGCTTTATGATGAAATGGTACGTAATCTAAAGCACACGACAGCAAAGTAAAATGTAAT
>JANHZT010001210.1:647685-659075 GCA_032468215.1 Stegonotus admiraltiensis
TCATCAGCCAAGGGCTATATCAGAAATCTACTTTTTTATGAAAGTACATTCAAAACTGGTTAAAGATAAAACTTAAAGTACTCCCATATATCTATCAAAATAATCTTGGAGTTTGGGCATCCAAAATAAGTAAAGCCATTTTAAAAATAAATCCTAGGAATATTGTGGGTTGTATATGATTTGCCTATAAATTGTATTATTTGCTGCAATGACCATGTACCTGTTTACCTAACAAACAAACATGCTTGAATCTGAATATTTTCTGGTATTTTCTGGCACACTGGACATTCAAAGTCCAGTGTGTTTGTCTGGTAATAATTTGAGACATTTGATGTTCACCTGAAGAATATATTTGCCAGAAATAAGAGCCCTAATATTTGGAACCAACAAAAATAATGAGAGACTAACAACGCAAGATCCTTAATATACAGTGTTTCCTTACAAAATGTAATTAGACAGCCTTTTTTCTAAATCAGAAATTCTGGGTTCACAATTCATCAGGAACTTATTTGTGAATTCTACTGTACTGAATATTGCCAATATTTAAACAGCGTTTTCATAGAACTAATTTTCAGTGAACGAAGTCTCTTGATCTTAAAAGTTCTCAGAGAAAAAATGATAAATAATTTGCTTTGGGTTTTGGTTATACATTGAATCTTGCAGATCAAGAGATCTTTGGGTAATTTATGTCAATTGTAGGTTAAGAGGTCTTTAGGTTATGTAGGTCTAACATTTTCAAGGAAATGATGTTAGCATATTTGACAAATCATCTCTTGGTGTATTGATCAGATTTCAATCTGAATAGAAATAAAAAGTCCCATCATCTATATATTCTGCGATATATCAAAGCACCTATTTAATTAATGTTATATTTTCTGGTTGTAATACTTTCATTAGACGTTAGTACATTAACTCCCTGTACCTAGACAGTTTTGGCAGAAAACTAAACAACGGAGACTGTGATTAGTAGGTGGATTGGAAACTATTCCAGATCTGTAAGTTAGACTGGGAAGTAGAAAAAGCCTCCTGGAAAGATGTTCCATAATGTGTCCATGTAAATCACAATAACTGAGCTCAATCTTAAAGCAACTTTATTATACTGGCTTTTATGTATTTTATTTTACTCTAAATATAGTTTATAAATCTGTCCCAAACTACCAATTATTAATACATAAATAGTCTTATTCATTTTTGCAATTAATAACTTGATGGTTTTTGGCAATGATATTGTTTTCAAATTTTAGGAGATGAAATTGTTGTAATTCAAGATAAATTGGAAGGCATCAAAGCAAGATACAAGGATATCACTAACCTGAGTTCTGAAGTGTTCAAGACTCTAGAAGAAGCTCTTCAGCTTTCAGGGCAGCTCCAATCAGCTCACAAAGAACTCTGTTCCTGGCTTGACAAAGTTGAAGTCGAATTACTTTCATACAACTCTCAAGATCCCAAAGGCAAAGAATTAAGCGAAACACAAGAAAGACAAAAAGTGAGTACCAAACTAGAAAATAAAGGTTGATTTAACATTTTGTGGTTTGGATTTTGGCTTAATCTATTGCATATACAAGGTCATTGTGGTTTGTAAATTATATGTGTTATGAAAAATCAGCCAATTTAGCATGGCCGATTAACTCTTTGCTATAACAGGACTAATCATATACACAAGTAATAATGTTAAAATATTTTACTACTTGTTTGCCATGTAGATGTTTACTAAATTATAATCATATTCATAAACCTTATGATATGAGAGATCAACCATAGTAAAATCACTTAAATCTCATAAAGGTGAGAATGCAATAATTTAACATACCAGCTATCCAGTTGCAGACCACACTATTCTTTTACTAAATATATTTACTTAAGAAACAATTCCATAATAAGTTAAACTGTTTATTGCTCAGCTGCTAAAATGTTGCTTGAAGATGAATCCTGTGTCTACATTCTTGAAGATATACTAAAATTTGATTTTTTCAGTGGTGAAATCCACTTACCTTCGCTACCGGTTCTGGAATGGGAGCGCACAGGAGCACGCGCCTCTTCTGCACATGCACAGTGCAGAGGGTCAAAAACAGGACATAATGACGTCCCATGGGTGGGCAGAGCCTCCTGCCGCTGGTGCTACCAGTTTGCGCGAGCAGGATATATCCGGCCAGATTTCACTGCTAGGGTTTTTGTTACATCATTGCTATTATAGTTACTTATTTTACTGGCAGGAGAGGTAAATGGATTATAAATTGTAAGTGACACACAAGAATTATTCATATTACTTATGATTACATATGGACTATGGTAAAATGCCCAGTGAATCCCCAGAACATATTCAAATTGTATTTTGACGGAGCTTCCCTTCAGGAATTAACAAAAGTAAAGGTAATCGAAATTACCTTTACTTTTCCCGTGTACAGCTTCTTATTTGCAATAAATCTTTTCATAACTTTATTTCTTGATTGATTGTGTCCATCAAGTTGGTGTTGATAAGAGTTGGTGTTAACTCTTATTGACCACATAGATCAGTGGACAATATCTACAGCCAAGGATGGTGTAGATATGGTGTAGATATAACGGAACTTTCCATTATAGTTGGGGATTATTATTATTATTATTATTATTATTATTATTATTATTATTATCTATAGTAATATTAGTTAAAGTAGTCTTTATTAAATTATTTTCATGTGATAAACGTTTGGGGTTGATGAACATCCTGAAACTTCATGAAGGGGTTAGTGAGGTGAAGAGCTTCAAGGTCCTGACATAGATTAAACCTTCTCCAAGATGATCTATCCTCACCTGGTTCTTCAGGTTTTCCATCAGTTCACCCACCATCTCTATAATTGAGTCCACCCAATTGCTACTTGTCATTCTCTTTCCTTCCACCTTTCCCAGTATTATAGATTTCATTAGAGAGCTAGGTCTTGACATACTGTGTCCAAAGTATTTAAGCGTGGTTATTTGTGCCTCAAATGAGAATTCTTGATTGATTTGTTCAAGGATCCATTTGTTTGTTTTCTGGGCTATCCATGGTATTCTTGGGAGTTTTCTCTTAACACTGCTTTCAAAAATGTTAATGCTCTTTCTATCCTGTTTTCAAACTTTTCAAACTGTTTTCATTTCCACAGACTCATAGTAAAAACTATTACCTGTACCATTCTGGTCTTTTTAGATATAGACATGTCATGTCACCTGAATATCTTTTCGTGGGCCTTCATTACTATAGTACCAAGTACTAATTGCAATGTGTAGTATTTCTTGTCTGCTGTTTCTTTATCAAGAACAGTCAATTCTAAAAGGTAGAAGCTACCTTTCATTATCAGTTCCAAGGCTGTCCCTGTTACCATTATTTGGTCTTGGTATATTGATTAAGGAAGTGGTCCAGAAACATATGAGTTCTCTCTGAGGCATGCTGGGTGGCTTTGGGTAAGACACTCTGTCTCAGCCAAACACACCTTTACAGCAATGGTGAAATCCAAATTTTTTTACTACCGGTTCTGTGGGCATGGCATGGTGGGCATGGTGTGGCTTGGGCGTGGCAGGGGAAGAATAGTGTAAAATCTACATTCCCACCTCACTCCAGGGCAAGGATACTGCAAAATCCCCATTCCTTCCCCACTCCTGGGGGAAGGATAATGCAAAATCTCCATTCCCACCCCACACTGGGGCCAGCCAGAGGTGGTATTTGCCAGTTCTCCGAACTACTCAAAATTTCCACTACTGTCAGAACCTGCTGGATTTCACCCCTGCTTTACAGGATGGGGAACATTAGAGATAGATATGTTTATTGCCTGGGGGGGTGTACGCGCAAACGCACACAAGGCAATAAACATACATGAATAATAAAAAGAAATTGGAAAACATTATAAAATATTGGGTCTTTCAGATTGAAGTTGAACACTGTCAACTTCAAATCTGTCACACCAATCATGACTGAAGCCATTGGAGTAATATCCAATGGACTTTTTTGATATCTGGAAACATTTTGTTTATCAGACCTGAACACTCAAATTTTATTAAAAAATCACCTTGTTTGGAACTGCCTATATTTTAGATGCTTTCTTAATAATTCTTAGATTCTTGGTTAGGACTTAAATTATTATGTTTCCACCAATCTTAGACTGTGAATCTAACTGTAGATTATTCATACATAATCATTCTTGACTTTTGTTACCTGACCTTGAAGATCATTTTTAGTATCAGAGTAGTATCATCAGCATAGTGCTGGTTAATAATGTTTCCTCCAGCATCCTTAAATATATATTCAGCATATAATCTTTCATATATTAATGGTTAAAAATGAAAGGAAGAGTATCACATAGATTTTTGTCAGAGTGTTTATCTCAAATATTCTTTTTTAGGAACTGAAAAAAGAAGTAAAGGATAAGAAAAGTTTATTGGACAATCTCAATGAAGTCAGCAGTGCTTTGTTGGAACTGGTGCCATGGAGAGCCAGGGAAGGGATAGATAAAATGGTTACAGAAGACAATGAACGATACCGGTTAATGAGTGACACTTTAAATCAAAAAGTGGAAGAAATTGATGCTGCAATTTTAAGATCACAACAGGTAAAAGTAATACTGGTTTAACCTTCTGTAACCGGAGTAATATGTGTTTATATCAGGTTTGCATTTTACATACACGCACACACACACACACACCAGTTCATTTATCTGGGAATTCATGTCAAAATAAAAATGTTCTCTTCATTTTACTGTACTCTCCTTGTACACATTGGCTCTATTATTCATTATTCAACTGGGGCTCATCTTGGGGAGGAAGGGGATTCTGGCCATAATTTTCAGACCTGAATCTTAGAACAAAGCAAATCCAGTCATTCTCATAGCCATCTGTCTCCTGATTGATGCAAAAATTGCAGATCAGCCTCATACTGGAAAGCTTTATGAGGAACATCATACAGTGAACTAAGTAAGAATTTCACCAGAACAAAGGATTAAATCTAAATCCTTTTAATGCCTGCAGTTTATGGTGCCTGATAGGATCAAATGTGAGGTTGTATAAGTGATGCAAAACTGGTAGGCGTAGGTTCTTGTGAACGATAAATGTTATTTATATTGCATGTAGCATTAAAGTGAACTTAATGTCCACATCAGGATGTTTCTAGGATAATCTGTCGGTATGTGATTTTAAAGATCTGATTTACTAGCCCTTTAATTTAATATGACTCAGTTAAAATGTCTCTATTTAAAACAGAGTGTTCAGGCCAAGTATATCTGCTCTGATTATAGTTGTAAAAAGGCAGTGAATGTTTGTGGCCTGTCTCAAATATTAAACAGTATGATAAAGAATTATGGCCACATAATTTACTTTTCAGCTATGATTCTTAATTAAAGAACAAGATACGATAGTTTATCCATTAATTTCACTTTTCTCAGCTGTCTCTGCATTTTAAGGTGGCAGCTGTGACAAGAAACATCTTTGCACAATTGTGTCTAGCCTGCCAATTTGTTCCAAAGCCAGTCAGATTTAGCAACAGTTACTTACCCTTTGCTTACATCGTATCGTGATTATGGCAATACTTTTCTGTGTGTGTGTGTGTGTATTTCAGTGTCCATATTTTTCACATTCCATGAATGTGTGTGTGTGTGTAATTCAGTGTCCATATTTTTCACATTCACATTCACACATGTGCATTAAGTATTACCATTTGTACAGAAAAAGTTACATGACCAAAATAAAAGACAAAAGTGAGTTTTTGAAAAAATAAATGTGAAAGACATTAAGCTTTTTCAAATAAAGGACTGTCCTGTATAATAAAAGGGCTAGCCTTGAATGAGATCTAGAAGCTGCCTTTGTGTAAAATGGGGCAGTAAGGCTATTAACCAATCAATGTACTGATCCCTGTAAGATCTCTCTCTACTGGTTGTCAGCTGCTTATCGGGCACAATTTAAAGTGTTCCTTTTGATGGCTTTAGACCTGATTATCTAAAGAGCAGCCTTTCCCAGTACAAATCTGTCTGACAGATCTCAGAAGAGGCTGATTTAAAGATGCCTCCTAGTTGGCAGCTTGCCTTTCTGTTCCTCTCCTCCTGAGTTGGTGCCATACACTGAGCAACACATTCCCTAAGGAGTTGTGTTTGGCTTCCACAATCTCAGTGTGTAGAAAATCTGTAAAGTTATACAGTCTTGCCATAGTCTTAATTGTTAGAAGCATGCTGTTTTCCCTTTAATCTACATCTTTTAGCACTTTAGAACATGAGTTGGGTGGCACAGTGGTTAGAATGCAGTATTGCAGGCTAACTCTGCTCACTACCAAGAGTTTAATCCTGACTGGCTCAAGGTTGACTCAGCTTTCCATCCTTCCAAGGTCAGTAAAATGAAGACCCAGATTGTTGGGGGCAATATACTGACTCTGTAAACTGTCAGAGAGTGCTATAAAGTACTACGGAGCGGTATGTAAGTCTTAAGTGCTATTGCTACATTCTGAATATTCTTTAAAAATTGACCAGCTACTTTAAGTGTGATAAAGTACAGTACATTAACTGATACAGTTAATATTCTAACTTCAAGATCAATGATACAATAGTGACTTTGAAGAAACAAACATATACTTCTGTAGGACAATTTAGATTCATACAATACTTTTTCAGATGTTAGGGTCAATTCTGGATGACATAAAAGAAGCATGAAGGGCAAGGACCTTTGTCTAAAGGGAAAGGACTGACCTTGTTGGCTTCATCTTCAAATTCTGTTGCATCTCCCTGCCGTTTTCTTCAAATCTGGAATAGGAAGAGCTCTTAACCTCCGGATGAACAGCTGATCAAACATTAGAATAGGGGTGTCAAACTGGTGGCCCATGGGCCAGATGCGTCATGCCCAGGGCATGCCTACCCCAGTTGCACGAATGGAAAATATGTGAAACGTCATGTGATGGGAACGTGACACTGTGAGTTTGACACCCATGCATTAGAACTTTTCCTAGCTATCAGGAAAATTGTTGTGCAGGGAGGTGGAGGAAGGAATGAAGGAAAAGTTTCAACTGGGGAGGGAAACTTCTCTGATGCTTCAACTTTTCCCCTTGAAATATTGTCTTGGAGGAAGAGGGCACACTGCTGGGAAAGGAAACTCATCTCCCCCCAGCACTGTTTTGTCTCCCACTGAGAGTTTGTTTGCTGATCCTGCCAATAGTAATAGCATTTAGACTTACATGCCACTTCACACTGCTTTACAGCCCTCTTTAAGCAGTTAACAAAGTCAGCATATTGTCCCCAACAACCTGGGTCCTCATTTTACCAACCTCGGAAGGCTGGAAGTCTGAGTCAACCTTGAGCTGGTCAGAATCGAACTGCTGGCAGTCAGCAGGGTTAGCCTGCAATATTGCATTCTAACCACTGCACCACCACAGCAATAGGCATTAAAACAGCTATCCTCAGTGTCAGCAGACACAGTTTTAAATCCTAGTTGTGAAGACTCTTTTGAGAAGTATGGTCTATAAATGAAAGGTATAAATGTGATTGTATTGTATGGGTTTCACTAAAGGCAAACACATTAGGGACCACCTCCTCACAATGAATAGCTACTGCTGATATGCAACTTTTGGCACAATTGCCCAGAGTTACTTTGGCCCTCAGCCTGAAATCAGTTCTTCACCTCTGCTTTGAAGGCTGTGTGTGCTTCCAAAGAGTAAAATATCAATTTTTTTTGTCTCGTAATTTGATAATATATTGAAGCTTGCTTCATATATTTATGGATTCAATTATCTAATTAAGCAAGCTAGCTGAATTGAGTCTTAAGTGGTTCTGTAGAACTTTCTCCCATTGGGAAGGCAGGGGTGCATCTATAGAGATGGAAAAACGGTGGGTGTGGATTTTCTTTCTCTTTCCATTCAACAGTGAATGCAGGGAAAAGAATGTTTGAAGGGATTATTCTGTCCAGACAATCTATAAAATCACCAGAGTACTTATAAAGGAGATATATATGATACAAGTGACTTGCATTAGGAATGAGGAGCAATTTGCTTTCTAGATTTAAATGTTAATGTTAAATAATAGGGCCTGTATTAAAGCAAGAGAGTAATCTTAAAAATGGACAACAGTACAATGTAGATCGAATAGTCTTGTGCTAATTGTGTTAGCTTCTTAAACTTCTGGACAGTTCAGTTTTATTTTAGAAAGTCAAGAAATCTCAGAATCACTAAGGAACATAAAATAGGATTGATGTGAAAATGACAATGGACACAATACAACTACTTTGAGACCTCTTGACTTTACAAAAAATAAAAATAAACTGTCCTGATGTTACAGGAAGCTAACATATTTAGCACAAATTTATTCTATGATTAGCACTGATTCTTGCAGCTTTCTGGAAAGTCTGTATTTCCCCCCACAAAAAAAGTACAAAGAGAGATTTTAACATGGAACTAGATCCATGATTATAAGTAGATTTCTACTGAAATTCAGCTGAACACAAACAGAGACATATTTTAGTGTTTTTCTGCCCCTAAAATGCAGAAGAAAGCAGGAAGTGGGCCAGCAGGCACAATCCCAGCATCGTCCCCCCGCCCCCCTGCCCCCCAGATTGTAAGAAGAGTTTTATTGGAAATTACTCTTTTATTCTATATTAGTGCAACTTTTTGTGGAAATTCACAGCTTCTTGTATTTCATGGACTTTGATCTTTAATGCTTGCTGATTTCCATCATTACATGCCTCTAAGTGCATGTCTGTGATATCTGATATCAATTGAAGAGTATCCTTCAGGAATCAGATAGAATAGGCTTATGCTGTACAAAAGCTTACACAACAATAAACCTGTTCATCTTGAAAATATTAAAAACTACAGTATGTCATATTTGCTGTAGTAGACAAAAAGCAGTACACTGAATAATCTAGACACCATTTTTCATTAATCCCTGAATAGTAAATACGGATTGACCGTAGCTATTTGAGATTGAGTAGTTTGTAACTGAATTGTGATAAGTGTACTTTTAGAACTCTTTTATCTATAAGTGAACATTTCTATTTTTTTAATAACTGCTTTTTGATGGTCTTTCTTTAGTTTGATCAGGCAGCTAATAATGAATTAGCCTGGGTTGACAAAACAGAAAAGAAACTGATATCTCTGGGTGACATAAGACTTGAACGGGACCAGACCTTTGCTCAGCTGCAAATTCAAAAGGTAAACAAACTCCATTTGTGATGTGTTAAATCAATTTTCATTACAAATTTCATATTATTTATATTGCATGTGTTATGGTCAACTTCCTGCTACTCTTAATAGTAATCTGTTTTGTTATATGGCTAGGGGTTTACCATGGAGATTTTGAAACACAAGGATACAATAGAAGAACTTGTTTCATCTGCGGATGAGATCATGAATACATGTACAGAGGAGGAGAAACAAACTATGAAGGTAATAAGGCATTACTTGCACTTATTTGGTAATGAAACTTAATATCTAAACACAGATCCAATTTTTAAAGCTTGTGAAGCGATTGTTACTCATATGCACCAGTTAGTGCTCATCTTCTATGACTTAGGAGGCCCACAGAGGTAGCCACCTTGATAGGGAGAAAAACAAAAAATATAATTGAATAACTGCTCATTAATTTATATACATGAACGTGTATAGTGGTTATGATGAATTTATTAGTTTCTTGTAGAAAATCCACTCACACTTTATTCCTTGAGTACATAGTAAGGGTATATTCTTTCAGCATGATTCTTCTCAGGGTATTTTAGCTGGTGTGAAAACGCAGTTGATTTTCACTGATTCCTATCTGCGGTGCCATCTCCCACTCTGAGGAAACCATGGCCTTCTAGATTAGATATTTGAAGGAAATGGGAATTGCAGAGAGGACCTGATTTTTAAAAATGTAGTGTTCTCTGATTTGTAATTGGAAATGTTCTGCTGAATGTAAAGCCTTTTGGGCATAGAAAAAACTCTTTAGCCCATTGAAAATAAAATTTAAGTTAAGGTTGGTTTCAGGAAGTTTGTGACCCATTTACAGAATAGTCTTCTCCACAAAGGGCTGCCTGTTCATCTCCTATCCAGGATACATCACAGTCTTTCTTTAATCTTGTCATTATTTCATACTTCCCAGTTGTGCTTCCTTCTTATCCATCCCTAGCTTTCTGTTTGTTTGTTTGTTTGTTTGTTTGTTTGTTTTAATGAAAATAAGACTATGCACTTGTTGTGATGATAGATATATATGTATTGAGCATACCATTTTTCAAATCTGTTGTGGATAAGTAGGTAAGAGAAATACCATCATAGTTTTGTTTTTTGGTTTTTTGTTAAAAATAGGATTGGAATTTTTATTCATTCATTCATTTATTTTATTAAATTTGTTTACCATCCATCTCACTATGAGGTGACTCTGGGTGGCTTCCTATCCTACCAAAGGGGACATTTAAACCAATGTTGAATAAATCTGTGATTCCTTAATTCTCTAATTTCTCACTCTGATCATAATTATTGAAAACAAAGATCTACAATAGTGTAGATGTTCTTTTGAAGATTCCACTGCCATCTGTTTCATATGGGAAGAGGGCGTTCTTAGACTAGATGTATTTTGCCCCCACTCTCCCAATATTTAGGAAAATAATGAAAGCCCATCTGTTTCACTAATTTTTAAATTGTGGATTGAATTTTCTCTGCTCTTATGTTCTATAATTATCAATTACCAAACCATCTTGAGTGTTATATGGCTAGAACAGCAGGCTGTGAACTTGATAAATAGTTAATAATAGTGTACAAATTGTTTGCCAAATTAAAATCTTGCAAAGCTGATAGATACATGCTGTGGTTTCTTGATAACTTTGTTACAGAACAAACTGGAAACTCTCTTGCATAAATATGATATGCTCTGTCAAATGAACTCCAAGAGAAACTTGCAACTAGAACGGGCTCAATCTCTAGTTAGCCAGTTTTGGGAGACCTATGAAGAGATTTGGCCATGGCTAACTGAAACCGAGACGATCATCTCACAGCTTCCAGCACCAGCTCTTGAATATGAAACTCTGAGGCAGCAGCAAGAAGAACATCGGGTAAGGTGTCTGTGGAGATTCTCAATCATTTAGGTCATGGTTGTCCTTTGGGACAACATTGGGTCAGGTTGCAAGGATCTTTGAAAGTGTCATTGATTCCAAAAATCAAGAGCAATGCCATATTCTTTTCCTTATAAGGAATCACACAATTTTTAAAATAATTAGGGCTGTGCAGTTTTTACACCTTTATTGTCTCTTTCTCTCTGATTTGCAATAAGTAGTCTTCAACTTGTGACCAAAATTGAGCCCAAAATTTCAGTTGCTAAGTGAGTTTTGCTCTATTTTACAACCTTTCTTGCCACAGTTTTTTTTTTTTTGATATGCCACCCTTCTCCGGAGACTCAGGGCGGCTTACAATGCGTTAAGCAATAGCCTTCATACTTCTGTATATT
>JANHZT010001210.1:669815-688573 GCA_032468215.1 Stegonotus admiraltiensis
GGCTCTCCCCCTGGGGGCCGCGAGTCGACACTGTCTGACCGACGGCACCCTGAGGAGACCCTCTCTGTGGGAGCGTATTGACCGGTGGGAGGTAATCGGTGGCAGAAGGTAATAGAGACAGGACTTGCATCTTGCCTATTTTCTCTCCCTCCCTCACACACACACACGCATGCATGCGTATACACCAATGCTCATGACCTGATGTCCAGCTCTGAACTTCCTTCAAAGGTTATTGAAGACATTCAAGACCCCAGTAAATGAATTGGCAGCTATCAAAGGAAACTGTTCTGTGTTAGACGAGACAGAACTTTCTTCTTCGTTTCTCCCAACTCCCCCTCTAAATTCTAAAACTATTTCAGAATGTTCTCTAAACTTCAGAGCAACTGGGGTGGGGGAACTGGGGTGTCATGATATCATTATGTATAAAACAAATCAGAATTTTAAAAGAAACGGCCAAATATACAGTATGCAGAAAACTGAGTATAAATGTATACATTCTTGCAGTTTTTATCATGTAACAAAGAATATTCTCTATATACACAGCTCATTGTTAATATGCTACATCATCATTTGCCCTGTTATTTTAATTATATTATTTTAACAGGCTATGTTTGACTGGGTGGATATTGCTGGTAGTAAATTAACTTCAATGTCACCAGTTGGAACAGACCTAGAAACAGTAAAACAGCAAACAGAAGAGCTGAAGGTATGAAACATAACTTTTAAATTTTTTTTGTGAGGGAATATTTTGCAACTTTTTTGTACTGTGTATGAATTGAATTCCTTCCTGTCTTATGAGTATGACATAAAATGAAATTCTTTTTTTTTTTGGCAAAAGATAATTGTGAGGGGTATTTTAATACAAGGTTATTTCTTCTGATTGCTTTGTTTTCTTAAGCACTCTGTTTCCCCTTTAAGGTATGGGCAAACTCCCTAGTTTTGGATACCATAAATTATTCTTAAATTTTCAGAATTTATTCCCTTTCCAGCCTTCTGGTGTGTAAAACAGAAAACCCCAGTGAATTCCAAAAGGTGGCTTAGAATGAAAAGATGACTCATTCTCTTCATAATACTTGGATACTTAATTGTGCATTTTACGCAGGAAGCAGAGATAATGTGGGATATCCTGTTTTGCAGCACTGTTTTAGACTAGATGATCCAGTCTAACTCTGTTTTTGCATGTGCAAAGCTGAGGTGGACAAGTTGTAAAAATAAACAGGAAACCATCAGCCAAAGTATGCTTTTACAGTGGTTTGACACTGAAAATTTAGAATTCCAACATTTCTATTAGAATTGAAAGCAAGGATTATGAAATCATTAGGGATTGAGTCAGACAATTATAGTGATACATCACCCTGGTTTAGCAGAATGTGAAACATTTATGCATGTCTCTGCTTTACTCTTTTGTAATCATGCATAACTCACACAGATGCATCTCTCAATATCTTTACTAGAGAGACAGTTGGAGCCACAGAAACCAAGTCAAGATTTTTTTTTAATGCTTGTCAAAGGAGTGGGAGGAAAGTGGGAGAAGTCCACTGTATCATAAGCTTTGTTGGAACAGAAAGCAGTACCCAGTGGGATCTTTCCCATGTGGGACTTTGGAAAAACTGCTTTGCTCTGTACATCTAGATCAAATTGTGTTATATGATATGTATCTGTTCTTAGTTTGTTCTAATAAAGTTTATTAAAAAGGACTTTAGAGCTTTGAAGCAATGGCTTTTAATAAAATGGGAACATAATGGCTTATAAATCCCTAAAAGTTGAAATGCAATACAAAAAGTAGGCTGTGTGTTATTCTCTCCCCCACCTGCTCTGAACTATGCATCTAGAAAAAGTTCTCTGATTTATTTTACTTCCTCCTGTCATATGCCTCGGTTAAAGAAATAGGAAGAGATATTTTTTTAAAAATAGAATACATCTGAATATGTCCACAAGGTAGCCATCTACTTCGCTTCTATTCCAGACAGAAAGAAGGTGAAGAGTTGCAGAGTTTTGAACTTTTCAAAGCTTTGCGTTGTAAGTTACCCAGGAATCCTAACTGTTCAGTCACAGATGAAGATACGTGTGTGTGAGACTTGTGTGTGATATATTACTATGGTTTCCCTCTCTTCAGTTAATTTTTTCTGGGGATGGAGCTCTGCACCAGGTGTAATTGGGTTCAGTCACTTCCAGTGCAAAGCTGTATCAGCATTACCTTCGCTTTGAGGAAGCTTTGAAAGACTTCCTGTTTTATAGACTAAATTGAGTGTGAAACATTTCGGACATAAGAATGATGAAGTATGCTGTCCATTTATATTTCAGGAAAAAAGGTGTGCTTTAGTTGTCTAATTTATGAAGAATACTAGGTTAGAAAGTTCTATAGATTGCATCCCGTTCCCCAGAAAGGTCTTTCATTCAAAACAGGCTTCCTCTAGGAAGAAGAAAAGATCTTCCACATTTTATACTAATTTTTTTTTAGAGACATTGGGTTCCTTTTGTGCTTTTTGCTAAAAAAAAAAGTTTTCCATAAGCAGAAACCTGCTCAGGGAAAGGCTCACGCTAAATTTCACAATAAACTACAGTAATAAGGTCAAGGTGGTATTCCCCTTTGATATTTATGTCCTTGAATTTCTACAGCAATTTAAAAAAGAAGCCTACCAACAACAGATAGAAATGGAACGACTGAACCATCAGGCCGAACTGTTGTTGAAAAAAGTCACAGAGGAAAGTGAGAAGCATACTGTTCAAGATCCTTTGTCTGAACTCAAGTTATTATGGGAATGTCTAGAGGATAAAATCATTAGTCGCCAGGTAAATTAGGTTTGGCTGAAAGCTTACTCTATATAGCAGAATATCTTCTGAAACTGTAATGGAATATTTGAACTAAAGGCATTAAGATTTCTGAATTTCATATCATTTGTTGAAACTAATACATAATGGTGTCTAATTATTTTGACCATTCTATTTCTTTTGAGAAATTTTAAACAATATATAACAAGTTGAAAAGAAAATGGCACAACAAACATTAATGTCTGCAGCATGTTCCTGAACGTGCTACAGTATGTTTCCCACAAGTAGATTAATAGTAATAGATTCCTTACTAGTTTTCTTTTTCCTAGTTCCTTTTCCCCTCCTTATAATCAAATTGTTTAAAAAGCTATGTTTTGTACTCTAAATTATGTTATATTATTTATTATGTTTCACTAATATAATTTTAAAAAATGAGAAAACAAGATACTGCAACAATCATTCGCTTATTCTTGTAAGCCGCCTTGAGTCGCCATGTGCGAATAGGCGGCAATATAAATTTTCTAAATAAAATTAATTAATTAATAAATTAATAAACAAGATGTGAGGTTCACAGTGAGCATATTCTGGGACTTTGATGTCTTTAAGATGTAACTCCCAACTTATCATGAAGTTGTAAAGTCACTAACATTTACATTAACCTCTCATGGGGTAAATGAGGCAAATGTAAGCCACTCAAGAATTCTTAAATAATCACAATAGAATATGTTACTAGTTTTAAATATTCTTCTCTAATCTGGTTTTCAGATTATATTTTATATATAAAATGAATTTTGGATGGCACTTGTAGGTGTTCATATGAGTTTTCTACACATGTTGAAATGATTGAAGATTTAGCATTTGTGTCATGATTTCAGTTTTTTATATTCTTGTTTTTGAACAGCATAAACTGGAAGGTGCTTTATTAGCTTTGGGGCAGTTCCAGCATGCTCTGGATGAATTGCTGACATGGCTGACACACACTGAAGACCTGCTGAATGAACAGAGGCCAGTGGGAGGTGACCCCAAAGCTATTGAAATTGAGCTGGCCAAACATCATGTACGTAACTGGTATTTCTGGGCTTCATTGTTAGATATGATTACTGAATGGAAATAACTGCTCCATATTAACAGTTGAAATAGGCCAGATTTTGAAAAAGCTCAAATCTCAATAGAGTGCATGAATGCGGAACGCAGGAAAAAGCAATCATATTTCAGAAGCCAAACTTCTGTGCAGACAAATCCAAAAAATGAGAGCCGAGTTAATCATGTGCCAGTCCACAATCAGTCGGGAAACCAGAAGGAACACATATTCAGGAATTCAGGTCCAAGGCTTGAAAATTTGTTTCCTAACTGAAGCCTGACTCCCAAGCCCCTTTTCTTATAGCACTGACTTTTGTGTACCTATTTTCCTGAGTCATGTCTCTTTTGTTTTGCTTGCTTTATTTTATTTATCTATCAAATTCATATGACCACCCATCTCACAAAAATGACTCTGGATGGCATGCAGCAAAAATATGTAAAGCAATAAACATACCAAACACAGTCACATTGCAAAAGACTGTTCTGCTTGTGTGCAGGAAAGTACTATTTTCTCCTACTCAAGTTATAGGTTAGGAGACTCCAAGCTCTTTATCTTTCTATTATACATTTTTTTAAATCATTAAAACCATGAGTCATAATTGCATTTTTCCCCATTTCATACAAAATGTCTATAATGGGTCTCTAGTCAGCCATAAATGTAGTATTGTCTTTTCAAGCAAGTTTTTCACTCTCTCTCTCACTCTCTCATAGAGCTAAAAGTCATATATAAATAAAACAAATAATAATAAATAATATTTGGGATTTGAGGATTTTAGCTTGTATTTAAGAGAAGAACCCTCACATCTCATCCTTTTATCAATAACCACAGTATAAACAATATGTTCTCTCCTTGAGGTACATTAAATGGACCAATAAAAAGTATGCTGTTTTGACAGAACCATGGTGGTGTAGTGGTTAGAATGTAGTATTGTAAGCTAACTCTGCCCATAAGTAGGAGTTCAATCCTGACCGGCTCAAGGTTGACTCAGGCATCCATCCTTCCAAGGTCAGTAAAATGAGGACCCAAATTGTTGGAGGCTGACTCTGTAAAACTGCTTAGAGAAGGCTGTAAAGACTATGAAGTGGTATGTAAGTCTAAGTGCTATTGCTATTGATTCTCTACAGCAGTGTTTCTCAACTTTGGCAACTTTAAGATGTATAGCCCTCAACTTCCAGAATTCTCCAACTGCTCTAGAATATCCCAAATAAGTAAGAATTGTTATTCAAAGTGGATATCTTTTATATCTCAAAGGAATTTGCTCAAACCTTCTAATTTGTACTATTTTTAAATATTACCAATTAGGTTTTATTGAAATGATATTACAGAGGGAACTGAATGAAATATGTGATTTAAAAAACAGAAAGGAATTACATGTTTTTGTTCCTTCAGGTGTTGCAAAATGATGTCTTAGCTCACCAGTCTACTGTGGAAACAGTTAGAAAAGCGGGAAATGATCTGATTCAATCAAGCGCTGTGGAAGAAGCTAGTAATCTGCAAAGCAAACTTGAGCTTCTGAATCAACGATGGCAAAATGTCTTGGAAAAAACAGAAAAAAGGAAGCAGCAGCTGGACAGTGCTTTGATCCAGGTATGTCTGAGAAGTGTAAAAGACCATCCAGGTGTATTAAGTTAAATTTGGGCCTATTGAAGCCAAAGGTAAGCACTTTAAAATTCTCCTTACACTTCGCTATCTCTGCAATAGAAAAACATTGGAACATAGTTTTTATATAAATTACTAATAGCTTGAAATGCCTAATTAGAAATCTTAAATTGGACAGATTGTTCTGTGTGTATTTTTAGCTTCCAAGTGGAAATTCCCAGTCATAAATTGGGATTTGAACTGTAAATCCATGACCAGCAGTACATTTTATATAATTGGTATAAGGTTACTTAGTTTTTTCCTTTTCTTCTCACTAAACAGCATTTCATTGTATGTTTATTTTTTCTTTTAACCGTTCGTTTTGTTTTAAAATTAAATTAACAGTTTTGTTTTGTTTAGGGAATTCTTAATTTAACAGCATTTTCCTTTTAGGTTTGTAGGCTTTTAAAAATCCTGTGATTTACTGTGTTCCACTTTTGCAATGTCTTAGCTGATACAGCAAGCCTGTGTAATGAAATATACCCTGAAGTGTTATGATGACATTTTGTTTAGGCCCAGGGTTTCCATGGTGATGTTGAAGACTTACAACAATGGCTGACAGAAACTGAGCGTCACCTTTTGGCATCAAAGCCTGTTGGTGGCTTACCAGAGACTGCAAGAGAGCAGCTTAATACCCATATGGTAAGGATCTTAGTAGTGCAGATGGCCCAAATTTGGAAACTAATGCTTTGTGGCTGTTTGGAATGAAAAATTTGCAAATTCTGCACAGGAAAATAACTCTAAAGGCATTCATTTTGTAAATTACCATAGGTGAACAATCCTCACATTAGTTTAGAGGCAAAAACAATTTTAAGGAAATATGGGAACTCTGGTTAGCTGCTATAAAGTTGTATATATAATTTATATTCTTCCACTTGCCCTAATACCAAACTGTTAATTTCCTCCAAGTTCTCCAAATAAAGAGCTTATTATTATGTGTTTTAATCCATCAACTTTATTGTCCATTTATTATTTCTTGATTTCATCCAACTCCAGTTGCCAGTGTTTAAAGGCAGAATCTATTTTTTTTCTGTGTCCAAACAGCACAGTTGTATTACTTTATTTTCAGTAAGTTGAAGGCTCATTAAAATATGCCTATCTCCAGGACTTAGAATATAACATACCCAGGTCCAATTTTACTTGCATATTCATAACTTATAGTTAGTGGTTTGGTAAGCCTTGCCAAAATTCCAGTCTAGGTCTGAAATGTAAAGATGTGATTGAGAATGCCTCCCTTGGGGTAGGGGTTTTTTTTAATGGCTTTCTTTGCATCTGAGTAATAGATCAGATTTTCCTGGGTTATTTTTCAGTTGCAGAAATGCTCTTTCAAGAGGCAACTGGACTTTCTGTTTTTTCTTTGAAGACATTTCGCTTCCCATCCAAGAAGCTTCTTCAGCTCTGAAGTTGAAGAAATGATTTGCTAAAGTAAAAGGCATTTTTAATTCTAGGTATAAAAAATTCACTAAATAATAAAGTTTTTCTGAATTTGGAATATGCCTATTTTTTTGTTATGGATTGAAGATTCCACAGATGAAATTGCCTTTGGTCTCATATGAGCCCAGAATTCTGCAAGGCCAGTTGTGCAAAATAACCTTGAAGATTACTTAATAGATAACATTAAAATATTTACTCAAATGTTTAGTCAAAGCACACAACAGAATGCCCATAAAGACTTAGGGAACTCATGCATTTGACAAATGTTTTTTTAATTGTTGACTCATTTTGACTAAAGAATGCACACAATTCTGTATGCTGTTATGGGCACATTCCTAGTGACATCTGGTGAACGTTTCACATTATCCACAATGTGTATTTCTTAACTCATGCAACCTTCCCCCCACAAAACTAGAACTCATAGTCCCTTCAACTGCTTTAGAGGTTAATAGTTTAGAATCAACATTGATTGTAAATGATGTGGCTTATTTTCTCTTTCTGTCTAGGAACTTTGTGCTGCCTTTGAAGCTAAGGAGGAAACATACAGATGTCTGATGCAGAAGGGCCTACAGATGCTTGCAAGATGCCCAGAGTCTATGGAAACTAACGTTGAGCAGGATATAAATAATCTTAAAGAAAAATGGGAATCAGTAAAGACCAAACTTAACGAAAGAAAAGTATGTTATAGAATGAATATGAGAAATTTGTCTGCGCATTTAGGAAGCTTAATGTTAGATTATTTTCAGTGTAGGAGGGTTGTGACGATATTTAGCAAGTGTTAATGGAACCGTGTAATCTGTGTAGTAAATAATGCCAAACATCCATGCCCATAAGAAAAACTGTATCAGTGAACTGTAAGGAGTAGTCCAGGGTCTGTAAAACAAAAACGTCTCTTTAGAGTCTATAGATTACATGCTTGAGGGATAAACAGTCCCCTAATCCATCATTTTGCCATTTGGAAATATACAGTATGCTTTAAAGCATTGTTGACACTGTAAATGTAATAGTTCTTCAGAGTATTAAGTGAAGAGACCATGTTGTGTCTAGGGAGTCAGGAGCAACTTACTGATAAAAATACGCTTTCATACAAGTAAACATGATTTTCTCAGTTAAACAATTTAATCTGATTTGGACTATACATTTCATCTGGAAGCCATAGAAATACAAATATAAAAAATAGAAGTGAGTGAATGAATAAACAAAGATATTTTGGGGGAGAAGAGCTTTTGGGCTTGTTGGGGTGTGGGTTTTTTTGGTCATATACATGTAGTCCTCGACTTATGATCACAATTGATCCCAAAATTTCTGTTGTTAAGGGAAACTGTTGTTAAGTGAGTTTTGACCCATTTTATGACCTTTCTTGCTATCATTGTTAAGTGAATCACTGCAGTTATTAAGTAAGTAACATGATTGCTAAGTGAATTTGGCTTCCCCATTGATTTGCTTGTCATAAGGTTGCGAAGTTGATTACATGACCCTGGGACACCACAATTGTCATAAATATGAACCAATTGCCAAGCATCCACATTTTAATCATGTTATCATGAGGATGCTGTGACAGTTGTAAGCAGGGGTGAAATTCAAATTTTTTTACTACCGGTTCTGTGGGCGTGGCTTGGTGGGTGTGGTGTGGCTTTGTGGGTGTGACAGTGGAAGGATACTGCAAAATCTCCATTCCCATCCCACTCCAGGGGAAGGATACCGCAAAATCCCCATTCCCTCCCCACTCCTGGGGGAAGGATATTGCAAAATCTCCATTCCCACCCCACTCTGGGGCTAGCCAGAGGTGGTATTTGCTGGTTCTCCGAACTACTCAAAATTTCCGCTACTGGTTCTCCAGGGCCTGTCAGAACCTGCTGAATTTCACCCCTGGTCATAAGTGTGAACAATGGTGATAAGTCATTTTTTTCAGTGCCGTTGTAACTTTGAATGGCTACTAAATGAATGATTGTAAATTGAGGACTAGTGTAATAGAAATTAACAGACTGGCTCAGTATGCCCGTTTTAGCTATAAGCACTTAGTCATGTCTGGGAGGTCCCTTTTTCACTTCCTTGCATGTGCTGTCACTTATGACATAGGTAAGCCTTCCTTCACAAAGTGCTTTTAAGATATTTTGGGATCACATTTCCCAAAATTTGGAGCTATTGTGATTATAGGCAGATTTATTTTATGAATATTAGGAGCCACAATTTATTTGGAGGGCAAGGTATTAGTGAAACATTTTTAAAGATAAGCTACTCTGGTTCATAAGTTCTTCTGTCATTTGTGACATGTGTCAAATTATAATGTTAATTTCACCCAATGGTTTTCTGAGCCATTCTTGACATCCTTCATAGAGTACTGAGCTAAGGTCCCTATTTGTGCAAAGAAGATCAACACTAGAAAGCATGCGTGTTTCAGAATTTCTGTCTAACTGCTTCTTGGTCTTAACATTGGACGTGTAATGGTGATACTGTTTTTGTTTTAAGAAGTCAGTATGTCACATAGGATGCTTTCTTTTTTGCTCAATCCCCATTTTTTATCTTCTTGTTCTGCTTAACTATTGTGTTGCAATATTTTATCAAGATACTGTTTTAGAACAAAATGCATGTTAGCATTAGCTTAGAAAAATTATTAGGGGGAAAAGCCAACAGCAATGGGCCTCTTCCAAATTATATTCAACAATAACATGATTTACTGTTCTATAAAGCTTCCACTGCGGTTAATTATGTTGTGTTCTTACAGATCAAGCTGGAAGAAGCTCTCAGTTTGGCAGTGGAGTTCCACAACTCGCTACAGGATTTTATCAACTGGCTTACTCAAGCTGAGCAAACATTGACAATGGCTTCTCGGCCAAGTCTTATTTTAGACACTGTCCTATTTCAGATTGATGAACACAAGGTATGAAAAAAAGGAGCAGAATCATAACTTTCCACCCTATATGCATTGTGCTGAATTGTACATAAATTAGTTCAGCAACATATAGCTTCTGAAGATTGGTTTAAGTAACATCATACATTTTCTCTGCCAATACGATAGGCAGCTTTACATTTCTAGCTATTTTTCAAATTTCAGTATTACCTTTTTCCTTTGGAAGGTCTTTGCCAATGAAGTAAATGCTCATCGTGACCAGATTATCCAGCTGGACAAAACTGGAACTCATTTGAAGTACTTCAGCCAGAAGCAGGATGTGGTCCTCATTAAGAATCTTCTCATTAGTGTCCAGAGCAGGTGGGAAAAAGTAGTTCAGCGTTTAGTAGAAAGAGGAAGAGCCTTGGATGATGCAAGGAAGCGTGCCAAACAGGTAACATGGCAATGCACCGTCTCAATTTTAAAGACTACATCTCAAATCAACACACACTTTGTGCCCAGGATTATGTATGTGAACTTAACTAACTTTCTCAACTTCTTCGTAATCTGAAATGAGGTGTAAATTGTTACGCTGAGGTTTTTAATTCTAACTCCACACGAGCCTGAAAGGGAAGGGGGGAGAAATGATTCAAGGATCATTTCCTACACGTAATATTAATTCTGCATGGTTCTGATGAATGCATATAAGGCAGTGTAATGCAAATGGATGGTGCAGCAGGAAGTGGTCCTTCCCAGTGGTGGAATTCAAATTTTTGTACTATCAGTTCTGTGGGCGTGGCTTGGTAGGCATGGCAGGGGAAAGATACTGCAAAATCTCTATTTCCACCCCACTCCAGGGGAAGGATACTGTAAAATCTCCATTCCCACCCCACTCCAGGGGAAGGTTACTGCAAAATCCCCATTTCCTCCCTATCAGCTAGGAATCGGGAGGCAGAGAATAGATGGGGGCGGGGCAAGTCAGAGGTGGTATTTGTTGGTTCTCCGAACTACTCAAAATTTCCGCTACCGGTTCTCCAGAACCTGTTAGAACCTGCTGAATAGCACCCCTGATGTAAGGGGAGCTAAGGCATGGATCACGGCAACAATCATAAAAAATTCAAGTGTTTCATTAATGGTCAGTTTGGTTATTTTTAAAGAAATAAGTAAAATTGTGTTCGTGTAGTGATAGTGATAGTGATAGTGATAGCGATAGCTGTTTTTGAGAAATATTAGCAACTGCAGGCAAATGATGGAGCAATTATGAAGAAAGCTTAGGTTTTTGTTGTTGTTGTTGTTGTTGTTGTTGTTGTTGTTGCAGATAGACATATTCACATATAACTAGCAGGTTTCTGCCATCACCTCCCATGTTCTGACCAGAAGGCACATGCACAGCTTCTCTGAAAGATATTGAATAACTAGAAGGCCCTTCCTCCTTTTTCCTTTTCATTTTCCCCTAAGCCCAAACTAAGCACTCAGATAAACAATGGGCTGTCTTTATCGATCTGTTCATATGGTAGGTGAAGAAATACTGCCAGAATTACTTGGTTTTAATGATCATTTCCAGCTCTCTGATTCTATGACTCATTGTACCATTGACTTTACCTGAGGCCTGACATTATCATCTGTTGAATCAACTCAGTGCAATAGTTGAAAATACTTTTCAAATTCACATTAGATATAGCAAGGTTTATTCATATGCATTAATGCTTCACTAAGTGCATTAATTATCCATCAGTGACACTTGCATTATATCAACCTTACTGGAAGAATTAGACTAAGCAAGAACAAATATGTATTGTAAAATAATTTGCAAATCAAAAAGACTGTTTGAAAGAAAAACAAGCCTTTTCAATATATTGTCCAGGCCCATTTTTAAGTCTTTGATTTTGATTATTTTTCACATTTAATATCTTGAGACTAAATGTTTATTAATAATCTAACACTGGAAAAACACAAGCAAACCTCTTTATTTTTCTGCAGTTCCATGAAGCTTGGATCAAACTTACTGAATGGTTGGATGATTCAGAAAAGACTTTAGATGCAGAATTGGAAATTGCAAATGATCCAGACAAAATTAAGATGCAGCTTGCCCAGCATAAGGTGAGTCACTAATAATGGAATGTAGAGCCTGTCTGATCTGTTGGCAAGGCATCATGAGGTAATGAGCAGGAGGAAAGCAATTCATTGTTGACCCAGTTAGAATATTTGCTGCTATCAAATTCAGACATTGGCTACTTTCCAGCTTATAAAAGAAATAGAAATTGGAAGGCTTCTCTATAGAAAGCTCTATTTTTGTGGAAGGGACCCATATGTGATCAGGAAGGATCATATTAAAGGGTATTTGAGCCAATGAGTTACCCAATCTGAACTCAATACTATCCATTTCTATATGAAGTCAGCTTAGTTTGACAATAGGATTCACAAGAAGTTAATTGATATTTTTGCTTTTAATTGTTTTAATATTGTGGGGATTGCTTTAAATTCAACCATTGTTGTTCAGAATTTTGATAAAGTTTTAATTACTTTAGTAAAATTCTCTTCATCCCCACACCATTTGAAAAATATGAATATTTTTCTCTATAGCTTTCTGGAAAAGGACATAATGTGAATGATAATTGTTACTAATAATTATAACAAAAGATAAGTGGATAAAGTGCTAAATCTGGTGTTAACAGCTGGCTGACTAAGCAACCAACCAGTACTTAGATTTGCATATGCTTGACTTCAAACATGGGTCTATACTTGCATAATCTTCTGTCAGTGCAGTGATAGAATTCCGTCTTGATGCTTTTAGAAATCTCTCTGAATGTGTCCTGTGCATCTGTTGTGTTGCTTTCCTGCCATTCTAAGGATTAGAAATTTCAGCTTCTCGTCCATAGGAAGTGAAGTCTTGTACCATAACAATAATCCAACTGGCTCAATTTTGTGTAGTGGGCATTCTGGTTAGCAGTTCCAAGTGGTACAATCAGAGCGTTCCTGGGGGCATCAAGTTGTGAAAGGCTTAATGCTTCAGAACACAGTTGTTATACTGGGGTGGAAAGATGAGGGGCATCTTTCTGGGGCTCATGTGATTCAGTGGTGGGATTAAAAAAATTTTACTACTGGTTCTGTGGGCGTGGCTTGGTGGGTGTGGCAGGGGAAGGATACTGTAAAATCCCCATTTCCTCCCGATCAGCTGGGACTCGGGAGGCAGAGAATAGATGGGGGCGGGGCCAGTCAGAGGTGGTATTTACTGGTTTTCCGAAATACTCAGAATTTCCACTACCGGTTCTCCAGAACTGGTCAGAACCTGAATATCACCTCTGATTCCATGGCAATCTATTGCCCCTCTGTTCTTCTATGGACCAGAGTTATGAACATGAAAAGGGGAGGGAGGAAATGTACAATTGGATTGTTACAATCTGCTATATAGCATCTGCTTTATACAGGTAGCCTTGGACTTACAACAGTTCATTTAATGACTGTTCAAAATTACAACAGCACTAAAACAAGTACTTTATGACTGTTTTTCACAGTTACGACCGTTGAAGCATCCCCATGGTCATGTGATCAAAATCCCCCATGGTCATGTGATCAAGATGCTTGGCAACTGGTTTCATACTTACGACTGTTGCTGTGTCCCAAGGTCATGTGATCGCTTTTTGCAACCTTTTGACAAGCAAAGTCAACAGGGAAGCCAGATTTGCTTTACAACCAGGTTACTAATTTATCAATTGCAATCATTCACTCAACAACTGTAGCAAGCAAAGTTGTAAAATGGGGTAAAACTTGTTTAACAAACATCTCACTTAACATCAGAAGTGTTGGGCTCAATTGTGGTCATAATTTGAGGACTACCTGTATAGCATTTTGAACCAGCTGTAGCTCTGGAAGCCACAGCTGATTCAAAATGCAGTGTCCTAATTACTAGTTGTCCCAAGTGCATTTGCACATGTGATAACATCTACAATGGGAGCTGCACTGGTTGCCATTTGGCTTCTGGATGCAATTAAAGGTTCTGGTTGATACCTTTAAAACCCTGTGTAATACCTGGATAACTCTGAGATTGCCTCTCCAGCTGGAACCTGCTCCTATAGAAGGGAAACCATGGTATGAGTTCATTTCCAACAGTGTTGATTTCAGGGGCCTCAAGGGTGAGCAATCTCAGTGGTGGCCTCTTCTTCCCAAATAGTTTGCCCCTAAAGATAAGGACAGCTCGTTCCCTGTTACAGGTAGTCCTCGACTTACGACCACAATTGGGCTCAAAATTTCTGAGTTGTTAAATGAGTTTTGCCCCATTTTACGACCTTCCTTGCCACAGTTGTTGAGTGAATTATTGCAGTTGTTAAGTTAGTAACACAGTTGTTAAGTGAATCTTGCTTCCCCATTGGCTTTGCTTGTCAGAAGGCCACAAAAGTTGATCACGTGGCCTTGGGATACAGCAACAGTCATAAGTACGTATGAACCAGTTGCCAAGCATCTGACTTCTGATCACATGATCATGGGGAGGGTTCAAAGGTTGTAATTGAAAAATGGTCATAAGTCACTTTTTGAGTGCCATTGTAACTTTGAACAGTCACTAAATGCACTGTTGTAAGTCAAGGGCTACCTGTACTTTTCTGAAGGTGAAGGTGTGGCTCCTCTGCAGGGCTCTGGGGAATGAAAAGAAATTATGATTATGTGAGGGGAGTAGTAGTATGTTTTGAATCAGTTATCTAGATAGCCTGAAGTATTTTGCAGGATTAAGTGAGTCTATAACATATTTGGTAGGATCTGAAGTTGTCAGCTCAGATAATTTCAAATCAGTCCATAGAAGAGAACTCGAGAGAATTTTACAATATGTGCATTTTTACTAGCATAATTAATTTAGTCCAAAAAGATCAACGTCTCATTCCCAGTACAGGAATAATAATAAAGTAGCATCCTCAATCCTAGCAAATCTGTTTATCCAATTGTTTGCCTATGGTCTGTTGATATTGCTGTAACCTTCTGTTTCCTTGAAACTTTGCATTATGATGTAAACCACAAAACCATGGTTTCATTGGTTTTAGAATTTTGCATCAAGGACATAAAAGCAGGATATGTGTAATACCCAGAATTACTTGGATTTATTCCATGAAACTTTCCTTAGCCAAAAGTAGAAAGAAACCAAAATTTTTAAAAAGATGTCTGTCTCATATTTCTGCCAAAATAAGACACATTCATTGCTTTCTTATCAGTTTTTGTCTCCATTGGTATATTTAAATGTAAAATAACATAAAATATTGTTCATGCAGTCCATATCCCAGGATTTTTTTTAAAAAATGAAATAATATTTAAAAATGTTTTAGTAATTAGCAATATACTTTTGCCTATATGTCTGTACAAGATGTTTTCCTGAAACATTATCAGGAACAAGGGAATAGTTTAAAAGTTGCTATTTTCAATTACAAACTGGACAATAAACAATTCAAAATCATTAAATTAAAATATGAATCAAGTTATACATGTATAATATATAGAGATGATCAAATTCATATTTACAAGAAACGTATTCTAAATTTTATTTCTTCTGAGTATAAATTAATTCAGATTTATAATTGCACTGGCTAAGATAAGCAATCTAGAATACAGAGTTAAGTCTTCTTTTTTTCTGCTTGTTCTGCAAAAACGTACTACACATTTAGGGGCTCCATGACAAAAGCTCTGGTGGAGCTTTGATCAAAGACTTGCATCAGATAACTCTTTTGATATTTACTGCATAAAAGGCTCTTTGAGGTATAAAGTGTTGAATGATCAAGAAGAAGCAAGGGTTGTTAAAATCAAGCATATGCAATTTAAATATACTCACTTTGTCATTGAAGCTGATCTTACAAAAGCCTTAAACTTATAACTTACAATTTGATTTAAATAATGTTTGTTTCTGAAAGCCTACATGAAGAGATTGATAGTACTCTCCACCGTGGTAAATTGTTCAGGAGTTCTTTAACCATAAGGAGAATGCCTACAATTGTAAGAACTGTTGTGTTATTTTTAACAGCAAGAAATGGAAAGCAATTTGCACCTTCAGAAGTCAACTAAACCAGACAGCTTTTGGCGCTCATACAATTCTGATCCATTTTAAATAAAAAGAATACTAATAGTTTTGGTTATGTTAATCCCAAATTGATAGACTATTACACCATACTGAAGAGCTTTGTTCTTCTGCCATTTTTATTAGATTATATCTTTTTATTGCCCAGTTAAATTCATTTGATTTGCTAATGTTTTAATTTTGTTGTTACAAACTAACTGGTTCTGGTTTCTTGCTATCTCGATGACATTTTACGAGTTTTCTTCCCTAAATAAGCTTGTCTGAAAATTGTAGCCATTGTGATCTAACCCAAGTAGCACAAAATAAATTTTGTCCTATAGTTTACGTGCCCTGCTTGTTTCCTGTGACAGTTTTTCCTATTCTTATTTTTTGCACAGGAGTTCCAAAAATCTCTTGGAGCCAAACATTCTGTGTATGACACCACAAACAGAAGTGGACGCTCTTTAAAAGAAAAAACTTCCCTCGCTGATGACACCCTGAAATTGGACGATATGTTGAGCGAGCTTAGAGACAAATGGGATACGGTCTGTGGAAAATCTGTAGAAAGGTAGAACCTAAAGCTGTGCATCCCATTTCAAAGATGGCCCATAAAACACAGTACCGAGTGGAAAGGCCTCTGTTTTCTTTTTTTGTACCATTGCCTTTTCCTCTTAATTTATTGTCAATATCTGAGCTTGATTAATCAAATCTTACAAGAGGCCACTCTGAGCACAGGATGGAGTTCTTGGCTGCACATGCAGCCTTTGAAATGTTTAAATAAAACTGTTTAAATCTCAGCCAGCCAGCTGTAGGATAAGCATATGGTTTGTTTTTATCAGTGTGATGAAATGAGATCTGTTCCTTCTCAACCAATTTCTGTGGAATGACATAGGGGTCTATATCTTAACAATGGGAAGTAGATGGCTGCAGATGTGCACCTTTTTCTTCTTTGCACATCTGTTAGGCCTGGGTATGATGATCTTGTTTCCTAAAGGAATGAATTTTGCCCTGATATTCTATTCTATTCTCCTGAAACTAATATTGGCAAGCATACCTAAACACCAGGATCTCAGTGTTGTATTAATCCATCTGAAAACAAGCATAACATTTTGTCAAAGCTGAGGGAAGGTTGGGGTTGGGATTGGGATTGGGATTGGGGCACTGCAAGGGCATGTGGCCTCCCTGAAGATGGATGAGTGTAGGAAGTAGGGGCTGGCATACTAACAGAAATATCATATCTTTATTCAGAGAAAGACTTAGGTAGAAGACTGCAGCAAGTGTTTTGCAATCTCAAATTTTGGACTACTTATTCATCAGTCATTCAAATTGGTTAGCCACCCATCTTACCAGAAGTGACTCCAAACAACACACAACAATTTCATAGAATCCACAAATAAAAAAACAGCAGATGTAAAAAAAAATAGAAATCTAAATGAATTGTATAAAAAAACAAATATATAAACTGCTAGGCAAAGAGGGTATAAAAATGGCCACCTCAACAGTGGAGCCATTTGAGCAAATATCCGGTTCTCTAGGAGTTCCAGGCCTGCTAACATAACCAGGTCCTGAGGGCCTTCTGGAATGTCAAAAGGAACGAAGCTCCTCATATTTCAGGACGAATCGTGCTCCATAAGGTGGGCATTATTACCACCATTATGGTGTTTATAGAGTGGATAAATGTAAATCCAAGAGTTGGCTTACATAGTAGGGCAAAGAATAGCTGAATTTGTCAGTGCTTTTACTGCATGTCCATTGGGACATGAAGGAAAGCAACATATAGATACTTCCCCCTGTACTACTGCTGCAACGAAGGAGCAGATTTAGTTGGTTATGGCTACTGATAACATTTTTAAAAATCTTTTTATCTTTTCTTCCATTTTATTAAAACAAATTAATTTTGGTTCTTTCCTTTATTTATATAGTGCTTTTACTAATGAATGCACACAAAAGGGCTTATTTAAGTGTTTGCTTTATCTTCTTTCTTCAGACAAAACAAACTGGAAGAAGCTCTCCTGTTTTCTGGACAATTTACTGATGCTCTTCAGGCTCTCATAGATTGGCTTTACAAAGTGGAACCACAACTGGCCGAAGATCAGCCTGTGCATGGAGACATAGATTTAGTGATGAATTTAATAGATAGTCACAAAGTAATGACCATATTACATTAATGTTTGTATTCTTTTTAAGTCTGGCTCTACAAATTGTTTTGATTGGGTGACTGATATCAATTTATAAATTGTAAGAAAGTCTCATGAAACTGTTTAATAAATTAAAAACCCTACATTGTAGGTTTTCTGAAAAAAAAAATCTTAGGAAAAACTGTGGGGATTTGGTTGGCTTGAAAATTTGTTTGGAATCTGTGCTACTTTATAAAACTAAGTTATTTTAACTGATTATTTCAAGATGTTTGCAGCTTGGGCCTTGTAAATTACCTGTGGGTAAGGCAATATTCTCTTGACCTCAAATAATGTAAAGGAAGTTTTATTTTTGAAATCAAATAATCATGGCTTACTGTGTTGGGATTTGGCCTGCTTATTTATAATTCACAGACAGCCTGCCCCTTTCCTTCTTGATATGATAATTTAAACTAAATTTAAATTGTCCAATGTAGATTAGCATTGCATTTGGATCCCGAATTGTCTAATTATAATTGAAAAATAGTTTAATAAATCATAGAATTTAGTTGGTTTCAACAAGCTATATTAATGAGTAATTATTGCAGATTGCAGTAGCATAGTAGACTTCAGTTAATGAACCAACAAACATTTCCACCTCTCAATGGTCCTACAGACCAGAGAGCTCCTAAAAACATTCCCATTAGAAGAACCCATTTTCTTTTTTTTAATTTTTTTAATTTTTGATTTATATGCTGCCCTTCTCCGGAGATAGGGAGATAGGGTGGCTTACAATGCGTTAAGCAATAGGCTTCATACTTTTGTATATTTTATACAAAGTCAGCTTATTGCCCCCAC
>JANHZT010001210.1:704459-714829 GCA_032468215.1 Stegonotus admiraltiensis
ATATGGAAATATAGCATGGTCAGTGGATTAAAGGTTGCTAAGAGGTCAAAACAAAATAAAGAAGCAATCTGTCTATCTAAATCTATCTATCTAGTCTGAATAGTAATTAACATAATATAACATAATACTAGGAAAATTCATGGCAAATAAATATATAAACTAGAAATTGCATACAGTACATACATACACACACACACACATATATTATTATTGTTATTATTATCAGGGGATGTCTTATTTTGGGGGAAACTATATATGCGGACTTTTGAAAAGTACTAGAAGAAATAATACAAATCAAGTTGAAAAAATGAGAAATTGAATGAAATTAAGATAGATACTTATCAATCATACTTTTTAAAGTATGATTGATAAGTATGAAGTTTTTAAAAATTTAAAACTTCATTAATTATTTGCTTTTGGATTTTTTCACACTTTAACAGCCATTTGTTTCTGTACAGTTATCAAAGGGCCTTGAAAATTGTACTTATGCATATATGTATATATATTCTGCAATGCTTAGAAGGACTGCTTCTGACCAGCAGATAGTGAGGAACATTAGAAACATAATTTTTCCATCCTCAATGTTTTCCACACCACTGCATTCTGGGAGTTGTAGTCTTAACACTTCTGTAGTCTTATCAGACTGGAGAGGTTTTTATTTTGATCTTTGAGGACACCAACTCCTCTCTACATGGTTTTTTTTTATTGCTTTGCTTTGCTTGTCTGCTTAGTTAACATTAAAACTAACAGGCGTGCAAGACCAGTAACGAAACTATTAATGCTTTTGTGGTTGGTGTTGAAAAGGAAGCTGTCAAGGAGATGCAATCACTGAGGAATGGTAGATATGCAATAGGTTTTATTGAAACTTTAATTATTTTTTAAAAATAAAGAATTGAAAGATAAATTAAGTACAATTATCTAAATAGTAGAAGGATATGTGATCAGAATATAGCAGTGTAAATAGTAAGTAGCAGAAGAGAGAAATCATAAATTGCTTACCTCCCAGATATGAGAAAATCCAAAAATATTTAAATGCAGAGCTGGAAATCAGGTAAGACAGCAAGAGTAGCCCCATTTTGCTCCATGCACCCCAAAATAATAAGACCTCCCCAATAATAAGTCCAAGTCTTATTTTATTATTTTGGGGTTCAAAAAAATACAAGACAGGGACTTATTTTCGGGGAAACACGTTATTTTTTTTCTCCTACTACATGATTTTTGAAAGTTGATTTTTGTAAAATGAAATCAGCATTTGATCTTTATGTTCTGCTTCTACCTCCCTCCACTGCAATCTCATTGCTAGCAATCTCATTAATACATTGAGTTTGACAACAGCTTTGATCATCATATGCTTAATGAAATCGTCTTTGGTAATTATTCTACTAATGATTTAAAGCAATCTGTCTGTGGCTAATTTTAACCTACTTAGTTTGGAGAAGACATTGCTGTTTAGAATATATAGGAAAGCTTTAGCTTATTTTCCTTTCTTCGGCACAGTTTGGTGATTCCCAGCAGCTTCGTCTTGTCCGAATCCTGCGGAGCACCGTTATGGTTCGTGTTGGAGGTGGTTGGATGGCACTAGATGAGTTCTTAGTGAAAAATGATCCCTGCAGAGGTATGTAAGAAAATTGCTTGGACGGCACACACATTAATTGTGTCCATAACTGCCACCACTGCTTAATTGGAGGAAGGAAATGTCAGCTGTATCAATTCCACAGCTTAACTCAATCTTAATTTACTTATAATGGTATACTTCTATACATATTAATATGCAAAAGTACTGCATACCAAAAAATCTAGGGGCAGAGGTGAGCAGACACAAATGGTCTTCAAATGTTTTGTATTTCAATCTCTGCCATGCAGATAACACGGATAATGGCAAGGAATGGTGGGGGTGGCATTTTAAAATAATCATAGAAGCCTCTTGTTGGCTGAAATTTCGCTTACGTGCTGAGAAAACTGAACAAGATCGATAGTCTTTTACTTAACAACCATTCATTTAGTGACTCTTCAGAGTTACAGTGGCGCTCAAAAAAGTGACTTCCAACCAGTTCTTGCATTTACAACTATTGCAGCATCCCCACAGGCACTGGATCAAAAGTTGGGCACTGGTGGACGGGCATGTATTTATGAAAGTAGCAATAACTGCCATTCGTGACCACCTGTCTTAACAACAAGCAAAATCAATGGGGAAAGCTGGATTTGCTTAGTGACTATAATTCACTTAACAATGGCATGATTTGCTTAACAACCATGACAAACAGATTCATACAATTGGGCAGGGCTCACCAACTTCCTTGCTTTAGCAGTGGGAATTCTGGTCTCAATTGCGGTCGTAAGTTGAGGACTACTTGTACGGAAAACATACTTACTGGAAAAAAAAAAGAGTACTGTTACCCTACTTTATATGTTATTTATTTCCCCTTTTCTCCTTTCTAAGAATCTAATTTGACCTTAGAGGTGGGAGGAGCAGGGAAGATGCTAGAACTAACCATGAGGTTCTGTCAGGAATAGCTCATGTTAAAAGCTAGCCATTCTAATGACGTTCTCATATAGCTGTCTCCAACCTCAAGGTGGAATGTGTCAAGCAGTCCAAAATACCAGTTGGTCTGCTGCTATAGGAAGCAAGATTTTTTCTCCCACACTTATATAAAGGTAGTTCTCGACTTATAACCGCAATTGAGCCCACAATTTTCGTTGCTAAGTGACAAAGTTGTAAAGTGAATTTTGCCCCATTTTACGACCTTTATTGCCACAGTTGTTAAGTGAGTCACTGCAGTTATTAATTTAGTAACACTGTTGTTAAGTGAATCTGGCTTCTTCACTGAGTTCTGGCTTGTCAGAAGGTTGCAAAATCTGATCACATGACCTGGGAATACCGAAATCATCATAACTATGAGTCAGTTGCCAAGCACCTTAATTTTGATAATGTGGCCAAGGGGATGCTGCAATGATCATAAATGTAAAAAACAGTCCCAAGTCACTTTCTTCAGTGCTGTTGTTTCTTTAAACAGTCACTGTCGTAAGTCAAGGACTACCTGTATTTCAGTACTGGGAGGAATGCGAGTGTTTACATTCTGTCTTCTGCCCTTTATTGATGAGATTTGGAAAACTGACAGTACAATTCATCTCCTCCTTCCAGTGAGCTGCACAGAGTGATTTCCACGCTGCATTTAATGGGATTAATCACTCCCATGTATACCCAACAGGTAATGGTATCAATTGTGGCTCTAGTTCTTGGTGCAAAAGTAAAAGTGAGAGGCCTCTTGGAATAGTGGTCTTCATTTGCCAATGGTAGTGAGCTCGGATTGGGTATCAGATTGCTCTTCCCTTCAGCTTTTTTTTCTTCATTGGAAGAAAAAGACTACAATATGGTTTTCCCCTTACATTTTAATTCAGGCTGTAATATACCTGAACTAATTAAGACTGGTTTCTAGACAGTTGCAGTTCTAAAAAGAATCACTCTGGAAGAAGACAGATGTCAGTAATAAGTACTGTTGTCCTGCTACCTATGAGCCACGGTTGCGCAGTGGTTAGAGTGCAGTACTGCAGGCTACTTCTGCTGATCACCAGCTGCCAGCAGTTTAGCAGTTCAAATCTCACCAGACTCAAGGTTGTCTCAGCCTTCCATCCTTCCGAGGTCGGTAAAATGAGAACCCAGATTGTTGGGGGCAATATGCTGACTCTGTAAACCGCTTAGAGAGGGCTGTGAAGCACTGTGAAGTGGTATATAAATCTAAGTGCTATTGGTATTGCTACTTAATTAGCAGGAAAAAAGTGTCATTTGATTGTTCCCATTAGGGGCAAAAAACTGCTTAAATTAGTATTGTAAAACTCTGATTTTAAGGTTGCAAATGTTAGCTTTTAAAAATGCTTGGGTCTGAATGGGGTTAATTTAACAATCTTGTGATGATGCAATTTTTTAAAAAAAATCTTCGTTTGCTCCTGTGGCTGGTGCCAGCAAGAAAAATGGATTCAGTCTGCATTAAGAAAATAAGAGACACTAGAAAAGCAAATAACTGACACAGATGCAATGATTTGCATACCTCTTTTCTTCCTTTTTTCTGGTTTTTGACTGCCCTGCCTTCCTCTTTATTCAATAAATGTTACTAGTGGTTTCTGATGTATTGTACTGAGGCAGAACTTGGTACCATGGTGCACATGAATGGACCCTATAATCCATGGGTGTCAAACTCGTGGTGTCACATGACGTCTTGCAACATTTTTCCCATTCATGGCGTTGAGGTGGGCGTGGCCTGTGCGTGACACATCTGGGCCACCAGTTTGACACCCCTGTATAGTTCAAGCATTATTACTCGGCAGTGGTGAGCAGGCTTTTTGAGATTTTTGCGAGTATTTTTCTGAATTCTCACAAGAAGCCGAAGAGGAACAGAAGACCTCACATGTGTTGTTAATACTAAAATGGGATGATGATAGTACTAAGATGGGGCATTGTTTGGCCTTTTCTTTTCAATATTCTCAATTAGACCTTTGCAAGTAATGTTTCTTTCTTCCAGTATATAAGCCTTTACCTGCTTAACCTGGCAGGAAAATATGAATGTCCGTAAGCAATGGTAACTCAATTGTAGCTATTTAATCATTAGTGAGAATAATATAGGATTATTTTTTATTTCAGATCGAAAAAGATATTAAATGTTAAGATGGGATATGAAAAGTAGTGTTTACCTTTATCTTTACCATAGTCTCCTTCTACAAGAGTTAGAAGTACTATAAATTCAGGCAAAAGTCTTTTAGAACATAAATATTTTATTTCATTTATCAAATTTATACACCTCCCATCTCACTATCTGATTGACTCTGGGCAGTTTAGAAACAAAAGACATGTACAAAGAGACTGTTTAACAAACAGCGTCAAAAGCAGCATGTATAAGGTAGAAGGAGTACCCTTAGGCCACCAACCTCCCTCAAGATTGCCTACCACTCTTAGATCCCATACCAGTTGGCAGAGCCAGGTTTTCATCTTCTGGAAGGCCAGAAGGCTTGGGAAGGCAGCCTCACCTCTGGGGGTCAAGATGTTCCATAGGGTAGGGACAGTGTCAGAAAAAGCTCTCTTCTTAGACCCTTCCACTTGAAATTATTCAACCAATGAGGTTTATAATATACCCATCTTGCCTGACTGGATGGGGCAAGTCTTAAGACAAGACAGTTCCTTAGGTAGCCTGGTCCCATGCCATGAAGGGCTTTAAATGTGATATCCAAAACCTATCGGTAGAATTGGACTCGAAAGCAAACTGACGCCAGTGCAGCCCTCACAACAGACGTGGGCAGCCCTCGGGTAGCCCCAAACTGCTCATATGGCCAAATTCTGCATCAGCTGCAAATTCCAGATACTCTTCAAGAGTAGCTCCATGTAAAGTTCACTGCAGTAGTCCATGCGGGAGATAACCAGGACCTGAGAGACTGAAAGAAGGGTTTCCCAATCCAGGAAGGAGCACAACTGGTACACAACACAAGGTTGTAACATGGTATAATTCATGTAACGTGGCTATAGCTTTTCTCACTTGTAAACAGCAGGGGCTGTGTGACCTCTATAGTCTTCAAGGACAGTATCACAAACAGAAATTTGCAGTAGTCCAACCCTGAGTTAACAAGGATGTGAATTACCACTGCATGTATTTTCCGTTCCATGAATTGCAGCAACCCATGTACTGGCTTTCAAATCTGGCAAAGGAAGTTCTGACCATGACTTCTGCTTACTCTCCTGGGTAAAATGTGAATCCAGGAGAGCCCCCAGATTATGGACCAACTCTTTCTGAGAAAATGCAATCTTGACCAGTTGCAGAGGAGATTGTCCTGGAATAAGAAAATTTCTGAACCAACAACTATTCCATTTTACTGGAATTAAGATTAGCTTGTTTCATCTTATTTAGTGAAAACATTACTAATCAGTTTGACATATTTTGGCCAGTGCCACAACACAAGCAGAGTTTTATCCCAAATCTGTTCATGTTGTTCTATACAAGCTGTGATCTCTAACCTAGAGCCTGACTTGCCAGCTAGCATACTATTGCCCATATGCAGCATGCTAAGAACATCAAGGCTTACAACTTATTTTACAACATTAATGGATCATCAGATTACAAAATGAATCTCCATCTCTATTTACAAACTACTCTCTCCTGCCAAAATTTACATTTCTGTGTACACACCCTCCTTTTTTCCAGCAGACATGACAAAAGAAAGACAAGGGGTGGAGGGAACTAGATAGACTCAGAAGAAGGGGAAGGGATTCTTTCATGGGGAAGGGAAGAAAAGAGAAAGGAGGAAATAGACATTTGGTGAGGTGACAGTAAGAAATGACTGGAAAGGAAAAAGAGACTATAATAAGTTGTTTCAAAAGGGTTAAACTAATCAAATTAGCAGCTAATACACAGGCTAACAAAGCAAAGGCATTCTAGTTTTGAAACACAGGCAGTTTCTACAAATAGGTGTTGAATAAGGAGACGTTATGCTCCTTATTTTGTTTTTTTTAATGAACACCAATGTTTTGTAACACAACCAGATCTTCATTTTCCATACAGATCAAGAAAAGGATTCCTTTAATATTATATTATATTTTGTGTTGTCATAAACAAACTTCATCTTGCAAGAAGAATGAAATTCTTTTAAATACCAGTGTATAGAAATACGGAAAGTTTTGAATTGTTTTTTGTGGTTTGCTGAAATAAATTTCAATGTCCCTGAATAGGAATCTAAAGTGGATGTTTTTAATTTTCCAAAGAGTTTTGAGACATTAAAATGAGATATTTCATCCATAGTGGTCCAGATTAGCCAAGCATGATCTAGGTAACTGGAGTGACTCGATTTCAAATCCATCCTCAGCCACAGAAACTCACTGGGTGACTTTAGGCCAGTCTCAACCCATTCATTCCCACAGAGTTGCTATTGCAGGAAAAAATGTGCTCTCAGGAGGGTGATTTGTAGGCCACATCAAACTCCTTGAGAAAAGATTGAAAATAAATTAACAAATAAATAAATAAATGACATTTATTTCCAAGCAGAATAGAATTTTTAAGACTGACCTCACTCAAGAAGGAGAAGAATAAGATTTCAATCTTCTGAAAATCTATAATTGGAAAAAACACAGTGTTTAGAAAGATATGTGAATAGTAGTGATTATTGAAATACTGTGTGGCATTTTGTCTTCTTTTTCAGGTTGGCACGGTTTGTTCCATTCCTTTTCTTTTTTGTTTCTTCATTTTGACAGAGAAGTGTTGTTTTTGTTTGTTTTGAACATAGATGGCATTGGAAGTATTTGTTATTGAAATCATACTAGGAGTCTTTGGTATTTCCTGAGAGACTTGATCTCGGGTAGGAAGAGCTAGCAAAAAGTTGTGTCAGATTCTCTTTCTTGCTCTTCAGCTTTGAGTCTCTTGCATATGCATCTGCTGTGATTGATTCTTCTCCTGCTAACAATTTTCTTTTAATATGACCCATGTCCTGTGTCATTTTTTCTAGTTCATCATCATGGGAGTAAAATGTTACGTTCGGAATCAAACTCTTCAATTACCACTCAGCCTACTATAGGTGGGCAAATCCCTCTCTTTGTCTCTCCTGTTCTTATTTTCTTTTTCAATTTCCTTCTTGCTCTGCTTCAATATATATCAAAATCTGTTTTAACAAAGCGCTTCACGTATTGCAGTTTTAGCTTAACACTTGCTGCACTGGGCTGGTGCTTGAAAGCTTGCCTCTAAATTTAAATAATGACTTTGAGAAAATGTCTCAAAAGCCATTGCTGCTAACCCAAAGAGGCATCAAACGCTAAACATGTTTATGCGTCTGATCCTTGTGCATTGTCCTCTCATATTATAACAGCATTCCGTTGGTATTTAACATCCAAACCCTTCCTTAGAGTTTGGGAGTTCCTATTTGCGTTGCATGTTACCAAACTGTATGATTTCTACTTTAGAATTAATATGGTTTACCCTTTGCTCTCTCTTGTCTGCTTATCATAGCCAACATCTGTTTCTGAATCACCCAAGAAGCAATAGCATTAGTTGAGTGGGTCCTCAGGTTGTGTCTGTGCCTCAGTAACCAAATAGCATGTTGAGCCATTCCATTATCATGCTGATTTATGTTGACCATGGTTCATCTTTGCTGGCCTAGAGCATTAGATGCGCACAGTGAACTCTTTTCTTTCAAATGCATTACTAATGTGTTTGATTTGTTTGGCTTATTTGTTGAGACTTGGCAAGGAAATGGTGTATGGAAGAGGAAGGGGAGGCAAATGATCAGATTCCTAATTTATCTTCTTTTCATTCAATGTAGCAAAAGGGAGGACAAACATGGAGCTCCGAGAGAAGTTCATGTTAGCAGATGGGCCTTCCCAAAGTATGGCTGCCTTCCGATCAAGAGGACGTCGATCACGGCCTTCTTCGAGGGGCGCTTCTCCCAACAGATCCATGTCTATATCCAATCAACCTGCTCAAGGCACTCCAGTTTCAGCTCTTGCTGCTAGTACACCCAAGGTACAGTTTGAACAATCTTTGATAAGATGTGATATACATTACAATAATCTTTAATGTTACTCAATAGGATTGAGCCCAACTGAACATCAGTTAGTAGCAATATAGCTGCCTTAAAACCAATAGGGAGGTTTTAGTTATTTTTTTCCAAAGACTCTAACGAAGTTTTTTATTTTTTCCTCCTCTCCCCTGCCTTACAATATGCAGCGGTCATGCAAGACTGGGAAAAAACATGTAAGCCATTTAGACCACAGAACCAACTTGTTCAAGGAGTGAAACATTGACACCCCCTCCCCCCACCATTGCATTTTAGAAAACACACATAATCCTTTTCCATACAGAATGCTTGTCATCACTTGCTCCTGCTCGGTTTTGATGTCTTGTTTCAGACTTTTACTGTGAGATTCATTCTTCATAACCTGACTGTTCCATTTCATGACATTGTTTTCCAACAACTGTTCTTCACATTGTGATTTGCCATTGTTTCATACAGACACCCCAACCTTTAACACGCAACTATGGTAAACCATGGTTGATAAACAGCAAAACGTCATCTCCTTGTAAACCATCAGAGTGCTCTGAATATCAAGTATCATCCACAGAGGTACAGTAATGGACAGATTTTTTTTTTTGGTCTAACCACATTTCCTTCACTAAAACTATCCTGTTAGCTAACAGTGATTTCCATTCCTTATCAACTGTGCTGTACCTTCCATATTAATGCACTCTATTTGTTTTCACTCTTCTGTCCATCAATTTTGGTTCCCCTGCTCCTCTTTTTTAAACTTGTAAATTAATCAATTGTTGGAAGTTTGTTTGACTCCTACTTGGGCCTTGCTGAGCATGTAGTCCTTGTCAAAATAATAATTGATTTTATACTAGTGAAATTTACAGATTTGTATAAATTTATATATACTGTAGTTTGTATAAATTTATATATAAAATCTTTGTTAACAAAGACTTACATAAAATAACAGATACCTTCATTCCTATGTTTGACAGTAAGTTAAATATAATTTTATTTGATTATATCTCATTGATATCAAGACTAATTGGTTCTTATTCGTAAATTAGATTGCAATCTAATATTATTTTGCTTGTTGGAAGGGTAAAACGTGTATAAGTTTAATTATGGTCTTCAGATAATTTAACCTATCCAACACTTAGATTTAAGTCAGGAAATTAAACATTAAAAATGTCTGGGAAAATCTGTTAGCAATATAATTTGCAAAACTCTAAAATCTGCAGTGATAAATTTAAATTTGAGGTGTTCGAGCCTCAAATTTCACAAACCCTCAACTGGCCTCCAGCTAGCCTTCCTCAACCTGATAATCTCCTAATGAGCTGGAAATCAACTCCCAACACCTTCCTGCTGAATGAATATTACGGGATTTGTAATCATTAAGTTATGTGACACCAATTTGGGAGATTACTGTTAGTGTGTCACTCCAGAAAAAAAGAAGATTTGCCTAACATTTCATTTCCCAGGATCTCTTGCTATAACACTAGAGAATTGGAGTGGCATGCCGTGGATTGGCCCATGGGGTACAAAGAGTCCTTGTTCCTACAACATGAAATTTTCCATCTCATTTGTATCATTTAGAAGAGGGAAGAGGAATGGGGAGGAAATCTACAATTCCCCATCTTTTGCCCTGACCAAGATGAGCCAAAGTGTAATGAGTTCACCTGCCAAAAGCATTAATTTACCGAAAGGCATCTTGAACAAGGATCTCATTTTGGCCCTTTAATGAATGAAATGTATTAACGGATTTAAATAATTACATGCTTCAAATTATGCAGAATATTACTTTGATTTATATGCCGCCCTTCTCTGGAGACTCAGGGCGGCTTACAATGCGTTAAGCAATAGCCTTCATACTTCTG
>JANHZT010001210.1:770935-785594 GCA_032468215.1 Stegonotus admiraltiensis
AACTCTGCTATTCTATTCTATTCTATTCTATTCTATTCTATTCTATTCTATTCTATTCTATTCTATTCTATTCTAATATCATTTGCTAAGATTAAAAATTAGAAGCTCCTACATATTTTCTAAATAATAAGAAAAATATGATAGATCTGAAGTATGGCTCTTCATTAGAGCTATTGGGGTGGGCAGGGAGCATAATAAGGGCAAAACCTTCTGATCCCAGAGGAACCTCTTCTCCCACACCATGTCTGTTATGGTGCCCTTGGTTATAATTTATTTTAGCTTCTGCCTAAAAATTGGTGGCAATTTTTTGTTTGATGTCAGAAACCGATGTTCCATTTACACTTTAGCTAATATTGACCTTAGGTCTATACTTCCTTATCTATAGCGAAGCCAGGTCAGGTCTACAATGATCAAATCTTAATTCATGGAGAATTACACAAAATGGGTAACAGTACATGGCCATTGGATTGTGATCAGTCTGCACTCACTCACTCATTATTACAGTGTTGTTGTTTTTTTGAGAAAATCCAAGATACAGCATTTCACTGACTTGTGAGCATAAACTCTAAGCAGTATTTTAGTATAAATATGCAAGTAAATGACATTGATCATGCCCCCTTGATGCTTTTGTATATAGCTGGGCTGTTTAAACTCACTAACTCGCACATTAAACTCACACATTACAGCTGTTACAGGTAATCTTTATTTACAATCACAATCGGGATTGGAATTGGAATTTCCATTGTCATTCAGTATGGTCATAAAACAAATCCTCACATGACCAGATCTGATTTTACCATCATTTTTACCAGAGTCATTAAGCAATTCACAATGGTCATTAAATGGATCACGTGGCTGTTAAGTGAATCCAGCTTCGTGAATTTACTTTGTTTGTTGGAAGCCAATTGGGAAGGTCACAAATTGTGATCATGTGACCACACACAAAGCTGCAATTATTGTAAATGCAAGCTGGTTGCCAAGTACCTGAATTGTGAGGTGACCACTGGGGGTACTGACAAGGTCCTAACTTCAAGGAGAGGTTATAAATAACTTTTTCAAAGACTATTGTAACTGTGAACTTTTGTTAAATGAATGGGTGTAAGTTAAGGACTACTTGTATTAAGTATATTTGCATCTTCCATCACTCTCTCTTTCCTCAAACAATCTTATCCACTCATTATCAAACTCTGAATACTTGGCTTGCTGTTTGTGAAATCAAAAGCTTGTCAAAAGTGGCTTTTTTGTTGTGTTATAATCTTTGTTACTATAACATGCATACTCTGCTAGATGATGGTATAGTATATAATGGCTGATTGCTCTTATCCTTTGTGTTCCCTTGGCTGCTCTTTGTAAAAGAAAGGAAATGACTATTTAGTTACATAGAACTACATCCCTCAGGAAATTTATGTATGCTAGATTAAAATTTGGCATATTGGAAAGCAGGTCTGCACATTTTTATAGTGCTTGAGAAGTTTCGTAACAGGTCATTGGCAGAGTTATTGGTACCAGGTCCCGGATGAATAGTGACACCTTTCCAGAAATATCTTGTGTTACATTTCTATTTTGTAGATTTGGATAAATGTTTATTTTCTGTATTTAGGTCAAATGCCACAAATACTGGGGAATATTTTGGTGAGCCATTGCTGGACTTGGCACATTACAGATGGCTATGGGCTTCAAGAAACTAACTTTCATAATATTGATGATGACGAAAGGAAAAAAATTAGCTAAGCTTATACAGCTGTATTTATTTGGTTTGTCATTGTATAACTATTTTTTAAAAAATTATATTTTATTAAAATTCTATGAAAAATGAAAAAAACAAAATGGTTGAAAAATATTAGGGAGGGGAGAAGTGCAAGGGAAAAAGAAAATTAAAAAAAGCATAATTTCTGATGTTTTTCAAAACAGTTACAAATACAAAATACATTAACCTTTTGATCTGAATCAAAATTCAGTAAGAGACAGTATTTCTGTAATCGTATATAGTGATTTTTAGTAGATTCACAAAACTGCAGCTTAGAAGTGGTGTCAGGTTTCCAAATGGGACCAAATGTAGACTCAAAGGCCCACACCACTGCCATTTAAATTGAGCCTGGTGGGGTCTGTGGTGCTCTCTGAGCTTGGCTGTTTGCTTTCATTACCCAACTAAGTAACATCATCAGTGCTAGAAGGGAGTGGGGTAACTCTCTGTTTATATACAAATGGCTTGCCCAACCGTGTTGGTGGGAGTGGTCTTGGTGGTTGTTTGATTGGGCTATTGTTTACTGTTGGATTGTTTATCTGAGTGGTGGTTCCTTAATTGGAGTATTGTTTACTGCTTGATTGTTGGTTTAGTATTAATCTCTGCTTATTTGGATGATGATTGTTGGGAGGGAGGTGTTTTGGTCCTTTTGTTTCCTTTTTGGTTTTTTGATTTTCTCTTTTGAATGATATTTAGTTCTTGTTTATCTCTATGTGCCTGTTGATGGCTTATTTGTCTGAGTGCCAGGCTCGGCTAAATTGAGGTCTTTGGCCGTTATGAGAAAATAAACAGATTAAAGAGTGTTAAACCATATCAAACTGAAGTAGCATTAGTGGTTTTGGAATACCTTTCTAGTATGCAAGCCTGAACAATTCACCTAGAGTAACTTATCCTAGCTCTTGCAGAATCCTGAAGCTAGCACTGATTGGCAAAATAATTCTTTGTAATCTGGTCACGCCCTAATCGTAAATTTTAAATTCGCTTAGCATATAGAGTGGGAAAAATGCTTCATGATAGTTACTACAGGAGAACATCAAGTAGGGGTGGAGTGTGGAGTAAAATGCATTATCAGTTTAGAGTTTTTGCATTGCTACAAGAGATCCAAGTCCAACCCCCCCTTGAATTCTTTTGATCCTTATCTAGTGTCAATTAAATGCTGTTGGTTGACCTGATTCTTGTGTATATGCTTCAATAAATGTTTATGCTGCAGTCTCTGCAGATTTTCTGCACCTGGGAGCTGCATATAAATGGAGATATAAAAAATGTTTTGAATTCATAACACTAGTTTCAAATTGTTCAGAAGTATGTCAAGCTCAAACCATATCAGATTTGAGCTAGAAAAGAACTTTTGTATTGAAAGTTCTAGAATAGTCAGTAAAACAATTTTAGACTTCAAAGAACTATTCCTAATTTGAAATGTTCTGCATACCTCTGCTCTAAATAGGATTTATATAGCACTTGTTTTGCCTTGAAATATACTATAATTATTTGATTTATCAAACCTTTTGAACTAGTCAATGTAAGCCTAGTTCTGGTGAATTGCAGAAGGCCGTTTTGTATTTTTTACAATCTTTATGGGACTGTGTCGGGTTAGCCTTCCTACTTATCCTACACTTACATAACAGAGGAACTGAAATCCAAAATTTCTAGAAGGTACCAGCTTGTTGAAAGAATGTCTTGGAGCTCAACCTCTACTGGATTCTTCATATGATTTTATCTCATGTAGAAATTCTACTGCACAGTAGGATAAAATGTGCACATATTTCTGTATACCCAAGGCAATTTTTGTATTCTGGTCTATTTTAAGTTTTGGAATGCTGGCCTTTGTGATACTGATTTCTAATAATAAGTATTTAATACAGGAATAATGTGCAATAGTTCCACAGCTCTTTGTATATATCCAGGCTTTTATTCCATGCAGTTCATTGTGTGGTCACTAAATGTCTGATATACCTGGGAATTTTGGCAGGTGGGCTCAAGGCAAGCCACTGAAATAGTATCCCAGTATACACGGAGGTCTTACTGTGTTGAAGGTTTGACTATAATGGCACTTAGTGGTAGAGGACTCTGTTGACATTAGTTTCTTATGATTAAGGCTCTTCAGATTAAAAACTAGTATTTTAGGTCTATCATCAGTCCTAACTAATTGGAATTAATTTAGTTATATAATACAACTAGCTGAACCAATCTGTTACACTGATTAATCTTACAGGAAGCCGTAACCATTTATAGACATTGCTTTCCTATTTTCTTATATCATTGTTTTCATATTGTTGTAATACCATTTTAAAATATGTTGTGTTTTCCCCAGTCTATTTTAGGATTTGAAGGACACAAAATACTGTATACATGGCAATGACCATAACGTTTCTGCAGACAGTTTTAATGTTCTTACTGCATGGTTGCATATTGGCTGAAGGTGGTGATACAAGAGCAAGTAAGAGTTTTGCTCATCAGAGCTACTTAATAAAATACAGAAAGTTTAAGTTTTTGCAGTTGTCTGATTATAACATTTGGGATAGTCCTAAGTGAAACAGAAGTCTCTAGAATTTTATATTTCTGTATGATCTCATCGGTATTTAGATCCAAACTAGAAAACTTTCAAGAATCTGTTCTGTCTGTTTTTTTCTATTTGATTCACTAGGAATATCAAGTCACCTGTTGAAAAAATTATGATTAGGTGAGCTGCAGGAACATAGCATATTAGTTCTCTCTAAGCCAATAATCTTTCATTCACAGTTAAGTTATTCCAATAGGTTTCATAATGTGAAACTGCAAATGAGTGATATACATGAATTAAAGCTACAATAAAATACTATAGTATGGAAGGAAGCCTGGGTTCAGGCCTTACCATTTCATTCCATTTTTATCTTCATATTTTTCCTCTCTCAACAATATATGCCCATTAAGCATTCACATACTTGTTAATTTAAGTATTATTATTTAAGTCCCTATCTTTTTTAGTAATTTTTTAAAGAAAAGTTTAAAACATGGATAAAACATGATTCTACCAGTTTAGTTAACTAATAAATCTAGCAAAAATATCCATTTTTTCCTAAGAGAAAATAAAACAATTTGTGACTGGTGTGTGGCATAGAGTATGACTATAGCTATGGAAATCGACAAGTATGGAGCTTTTCCCCAAACACCAAGCTCATAAACATCCTTTAAAACTGTACTCTTATATATGAAGTACAAAAATAATGAATTGTAAGTTCCTTTCTATTTATTTTACTGATATGGAGTTATTCTTCTAATCTCATATTTACTATAAGTTTGTTTAAAAGTTAACTCCGTGAACTGAGGCCATTCTACGCAAAAGAAGTTGAGAACAGAGTACAGCTCTCTGCCATTTTTATCACATATTAAGACTGACTTCCTGAAATCCACAATAGGGACTGAAATGACTAAGTCTTCTAGTCACTTGTGATTAACTAACTTGGTTAGATTGTAGCTTAGTTTATCTAGACATGAGATAAAAACGACAACAACCCCAATAACTACAGTTACATTTGATGAGGTTTCCATCCTAGTTTACAGTCTAAAGGATGCTAACTATCTTGGATTATGATGATAAAGATACAAGTAAAAGATTTTTCTCTCTGTTTTAGGTTGCCGAACAGCCCCAGCAGATTTAGTTTTCATCTTGGATGGCTCCTACAGCGTTGGCCCAGAAAACTTTGAAATAATCAAAAGATGGCTGTTCAATATTACAAACAACTTTAACATAGGACCAAAATTTATTCAGGTTGGAGTAGTACAGTACAGTGATTATCCTGTACTTGAAATTCCTCTGGGTTTTTATGATTCCAATGAGAATCTAATCAGAGAAATGGCACATGTACAGTATTTGGGTGGAAATACAAGAACAGGCAGAGCCATCCAGTTTGCAATGGACCATCTATTTGGTAAATCAGAAAGATTCCTTACAAGAATTGCAATTGTTCTAACTGATGGTAAGTCCCAAGATGAAGTCAAAGAAGTGGCTGCTGAAGCCAGGAGAAATAAGATCACGCTGTTTGCCATTGGCGTTGGTTCTGAAACCGAAGAGGATGAACTGAAAGCAATTGCCAACAAACCTTCTTCCACATATGTGTTCCATGTTGAAGATTATATGGCAATATCCAGAATAAGGGAAGTAATAAAGCAGAAACTCTGTGAAGGTAAATATTAATCATTCTTTGTAGAACACTTCTTTTTTAAATGTATGAGGTGCTGTTGGGTGCTAATATAACATTTTAAGAATTATGCTTAGGTGGAGTGACAGGAGATATCTAATAGGGACTGGTCTCTTTAAGTTATACTAAAACAACCTGGTGTTTCAGTGACATAAATGTTGATTTCAGTTTTTCAGCAAACAATATAAAGACATATCACAAATCGATAAAAAAAACAATCATCATGTTCAGCTGCAGTGATGTACTGTATGTATTGAATATAGTAATATGAAATTGGGTTAGCTGGCATGTAATTATCAAGAGCACCCAGTGTGTGCTCTGTGTCAAATATCACCATTCCTTAAAGCAATGAATTAATGGTACAAGTAATCCTCCACAACTGAGTCCAAAATTGTGAGAGAGTTGTTAAGTGAGTTTTGCCCCATTACAGTTGTTACAGTTGTTGAGTGAATCACTGTAGTTATTAAATTAGTAATACAGTTGTTTAGTGAATCCGCCTTCCCCATTGACTTTGCTTGTCAAAAGGTTGCAAATGACCCTGGGACACTGCGACCATCATAAATATGAGTCAGTTGCCAAGCATCTGAATTTTGGTCATGTGACCAAGGGGATGCTACAAAAGTCATAAGTGCGAAAAATAGTCTTAAGTCACTTTTTTGGGTGTCATTGTAACTTCAAATGGTCACTAAACAAACATTGTAAGTCGAGTATTATTTGTAATCAAACCTTTGGGACAACATTTTGTTAGAGTTTGTTGCAACACTCACAATCAGACAATTCAGCAGGATTCAAAACTTCATTTTATATATATAACAACACATAAGGCAAATATACAATACCCTTGTAGGTTTTTCCATGTTGTAGAGAAGAGAAATAGTAAGTACAAACACATCACAAAATGGAAACACAAAATGGAGGCCAGCAAAAGGAGGCAAGCAAATGAAAGCAGCAAAATGGAGAAGACAAAATGGAGGAGGGAGCAGCTAGTGCCCTCAAGCTTATATACAGAACAGTAAAGCCACACCCAGGCTCCAAACTGTCTCTTATGGCCCCATACAACAAATACTATGTTTCAGTTACCAAACAGTCCCCCATTGGCTGACCTGTTGCTATACCTAATCCAGTTCATGAATATACTGATACTTTTAGTAACCGTTTAGGCAGCAGTCAAGATTGTTACCATGTTGAGAGTTTTTTTTGTCTTTGATTTGCCAATCAAGTGTGTGTAAAATTCATCAAACATTGACCTGCTCATCAGGAGAAGGACTGAGAGAAAAGTGGATGTTATAATAGGAAATTCCAAAGGAAGGAATTTATTTGATTCCTCCAAAGTTACTCCCAAAGGGGAATATAGTGATATCTTCTCTGGAGGACCAGTACTATGGCATCTCATTGACATAAGCAGAGATGGTTGTATTCAGTTATCCTTTGACAATTATTTTGCTTCTTCAGTAGCTTTGAAAAGAGATGTCAAGGGATTAAGCCCAATGGAAGCTAATCGCATTACTTGGCTTGTGATTTTTGCAAAAAACAAACAGCAATTCCCAAATTACATTGTTCGTGTTTTTTAAAATCTAGTTATATAGACATTTGTATGCCTGCTCTATAGATTACAGGTACCTTATACCCCTACAAGAACAAAATTATGCATGAAGCCACAATTATAAACTGTACTCAAACAGCATGGTATTGGGTACAGTGGTCTCAAATAGGTACTGTCCAGTGGTGGGTTCTACTTACCTTTACTACCGGTTCACAATGCAATTGCACTTCTGTACATGCGCATATCGCTGATGATGACATCCAGGGCAGTGGGAGGAGCCTCCCGCCGGTTTTACTACCGGTTCTTGCAAACCGGTCTGAACCGGGGGCAATCCATCACTGGTGCTGTCAGCTTGTGTAACATTCTCCTTCCCAAATAATCATCAGAAAAGAATGATCTTAAATACTGAACTGAATGCCAACAAAGAATGGGTTATCCTAATCTGAGAAGGTGACCAGGAAGGTGTTGTGATCTTAGATGAGTTTCTGGACCTGAAAAAAATTCTCATAATCTTTCATGCCATACCTCTTGTTCATTCTTTCTGCTGTACAGTCCAACTGATGAAAGCATGCTGAAGCCTGGGGTAGAGCTACTCAAATGCAATTCACTCTGGGCTCTGCATCCATTTTTGGTGTTGCAGAGACTAATCCCAGTGAATTAAATGATATAGCAATTGTTCTGGATCATGGTGAAATTAAACCTAATCCCTAGCATTCAAAATTATTGCTTTCTTATTTGTCAAAAACAATACATGCTGGGTGGGACTCAGAGATTCCATTCTGTTCACAAAAGAAACCCTTTCTGAATTGGACATGGCATATAAGAAGTCTTTAGGGGTTCCCTTGAAAATGCGACATCTTTTCAAATGATTCTGGAGCAGTGCTATTGGCAAAAATAATCTCAGATGTACAGAAATGAATTTAAGATGTAAAAGTCAACATGGAGGGTGCTCAGCAGAGGTGGGTTTCAGCAGGTTCTGACCAGTTCTGGAGAACTGGTAGCGGAAATTTTGAGTACTTCAGAGAACCGGTAGTAAAAATTCTGACTGGCCCTGCCCCCACCTATTCTCTGCCTCACAAGTCCCAGCTGATCAGGAGGAAATGGGGATTTTGCAGTAACCTTCCCCTGGATTGGAGAGGGAATGGAGATTTTACAATATTCTTCCCCTGCCACGCCTATCAAGCCACACCCACAGAACCGGTAGTAGAAATTTTTGAAACCCACCACTGGTGCTCAGTATTTGCAGCTTGCATATAGCAATAGCAATAGCACTTAGACTTATATACCACTTCATAGTGCTTTACAGCCCTCTCTAAGTGGTTTACAGAGTCAGCGTATTGCCCCCAACAATCTGGCTCCTCATTTTACCAACCTCAGAATGATGGAAGGCTGAGTCAGTCTTGAGCCAGTGAGATTTGAACTGCTGAACTGCAGCTAGAAGTCAGATGAAGTAGCCTGCAGTGCTGCACTCTAACCACTGCGCCACCTCAGCTCTTGTATATATTAAAAAAAAAGATAAACAGAAGTTATGAAACCATATGATCAACTTAGATTTTGGTCAAAGTAAATTCTGTTCTGTCCTATATTATTCCTTAAGAGAATGGTTCCCTGGTGATTAGTTTTAAGTACAATATTCTATAGTACTAATACAACTGTCTATTTCTTGCCAACACATTTATGCTTTTAAGAAACCATAGAGGATGTAATTGTGAAGTTCTGTTTTGTATTTCTTGGAGGGCTGTGATGATAGCCGTTTAGAGCAGAATCTTTCCTCCAACTCTTTTGCTATGGCTTACATTCTTCTGCAAGGTGATATGGATGTAGATGGTATTTAATTATTATTGTTATGATTTATTCTTGAGAGACAGTCCATGAATAACATGCATATAATTTGCTAGTACCATTCTGTTTGTATGTAGAAACTGTTTCCAGTTTTCTCTTTAAAAAAAAAGATGATTTAATGGAAACAAAATCCTCTTGTTTATTCTATTGTTTTAAAATATTTATATGAACAAAGTTAAATATTAAAAAAAAAATTTATCTAATGATGGGGCAACACCCTTCACCTTGTAGATATTTGATCTAAAAAGAAAGTTTTGCTTCTGAGATTAAAAATGCTTTATATCATACAAGTAATAGTGGCATTTAGTTTGTAAAATGTCTTATTATTGTATTTTGAACTCACATTTAAGTTTCAGCTAGTATTGGTTTACAGTATAAATGATGTTTATGTTTCTTTTAGATTGAGATTTTCCCCTCTTTTTGCCCTGGATCAGTCTCTAGAAATACTGAGGGAGTTGCCAAATGTGTGCAACAGTAATTGTTACAAGAAAGAATGAGGTTTATTAATGAAAATGTTTATTATATGATTAATTCTTAACTGGATACAGTTCATTTTTATTTTATTATGTGGTTGTTTCTGTGTTAAGGTTTTTTTATTTGTTTCATGCAATTGTGTTCGATGATCTATAACCATAAATAACTCGTAACCAATATTGGATGGAGAACTCATTTTCCAAGCTAATTCCAGAAAGTTCATAAAACATAAAAGGTAAGGATTGGATGGGGCTTTGGTCCACCCCTCTTTCCAGTGCCAGCATCTACTGGAGATGGCCATCCAGATTCTATTTAAACAGCTGCTATGAAGGAGAGGACACCACTTGCTAAAGCAATTGGCTTCTTTGTTGAATAGTTTTTATTGTTAGGGAATTCTTGCTCTCCAATAAAATTTCCTACCTTGCAATTGTAAAGTCATTGATTTTGCCTTCTGGAAGAACCCTAAGCAAATCTATTTGCTTTCTGAAAACACCAATCATGTCTTCTTGCAGTCTTTTCTTCTCCAGCTGACATACTGTATATCCAGAGTTTCTACCTCAATTTTTTCTTTCCATCTCTTTGTCTTGGTTCCTTTCCTTGGAATAAACTCCATTTTATTTCAAAACTGTAGTGCCCAGAATTAAACGTCATATTATAGGTCAATGGCTCTTAAACTGGGGATAATTTGGGCATATCTTGAAGATAATGGAGCTATTTATAATTGCTTGTATTGAGTCAAAGACTCAGTTGGGATTGCCATTGATGAGGCCTTCAGTAGAGACAGTTTGTTTTGTGTGGGTGAGTGTGGGGTTAACTACATTATTTGAGTCTAGGAAAATGGGTAATTGGGCCAAACAATTTAAGAGGTCTACTAGATGTCTTATGTACTGCATGTTTTCTGAACAATACAGAAGAGATATAATATCTTCTTTTTATCTTGATTCTCTTGATATAGACTTGATCTGCGTTTGCTTTTTCTTGCAGCTACACAACTCTCGTGGCTTATACTCATTTTGTGTTCCACCAAGACACATAGATAATTTTTGCCTGTACTGTTGCCTGAGATGATCACCCCAATCCTACAGTCATGCCTTTGATTTTTTTTTGAATCAAATGAAGGACTTTGCAATTTGTCCATGCTGAAACTCACATGAATGGTTTCTGGCTTATAAGATCCTTCTGAGTCATGTTACTGTCTTCATCCATCTATGAGCCTTCTACAAATCCGATCAGTGTTTTTGCAAATATGTATAAATCAGTGCAAATCTGAAAAATATTTTCTAAACCCTCATCCAAATCATTGTATACCGAACAGCACATTGCCTAGACTAGAGCACTGCAGTATACCATATGACACTTTCACTTGTTGAAAAACAGTTGGTGTACAATTGTTAGGTGCAATTATTCAATCAGTTCTTTATCCATCCAATGGTAGTGAAGTCCAAACCATATTTTCCTTTCTTCTTTATTAGTACCTTATACTGTATCACACTTTTTTGAAAGCCTTAAGGTCACAATGTATTTGTCCCGTCATACTCCTACAGTTAAGTACATTGATCATGCTATTAAAAAAGAACAGGTTGGTTTGATATGACTTATTCTAGATAAAGTAATGCTGGTTATGGCTAAGCAATACCTTCCCTTTGTTTACAAACAGCTTAATAATCTAATATTGATAGAAAGCATTTCCACTTATTTCTTTATTAAATATATTTTATTGTTAATCAATTGCTATACACCGCCCAGAGTCATGGTTTGTGAGATGGGCAGCTATATAAATTTGATTATATAGATCATTAGAGGATTGGATGATGGTTGATATTGCAGAATATTTTAAAAATTGCTTTTAGATATGACGTACTTGACTAAAATTCATTATATCACAAATAGTGTATGTGTGCTTCTAGCTCTCAAGTGATTGCTTTAATAAATTTAATTAATAAATAATTTTAATACTATCCAGTCCATATAATATCTGGTTGTTTATAGTTAATATTTTTGGAAATTGAAAGAACATTTACTCTTTGATGGCCTTCTACCACTATGCTTGTCCTCCACCATCTCTCAAAGATCATAGAAAGGACCTCTGTAATGATGTTACTAAGTTCCTTCAAGGCTGTTGGATGTTATTGAACTGGTCCTTAATACTGAAACTCATCCATGGTAGCCATAGGCTTCTGATTATCACCTTGCTTGCTTTGAATTGGCAATCCTTCTTTGAATATATTCTGATCTAACTGTCATTGCCATGATTAGAGGATTTGGATGATGGTTGATATTGCAGGATAATTTTTTAAATTGCTATTAGATATGACATACTTTACTAAAATTGATTGCATCACAAATAGCTTATGTGTGCTTTTAACTCTCAAGTGACTGCTTCCACTCATTGTGTTTCGACTTGTTGGAGGGCTATATGAATAAATGGCTACTGGAACTGATTGTAGAAATTGTCCCTTGATCAGTTCACAATAGGAAGACATGAAAAGAGTTGGTAGGTCTGATTTTGCATTCTGCTGAATGTAATCTCTTGTGCCAAGGTGAAAGTTTATATTCTGTTAAGTGCTGCATAAATTCTGTATCCTATGACATGTGTAGTTCTGCAGAACTAACAAATTGTTGTGCACACTGAGCTTTTCCTGTGGAACATCATTCAATTTTGATTTGCTTTTTTTTTAATGGATTTTTTGAATCCTTAATATTCTGTTGCTATATCTTAGGGGAGAAATTGTCTCATAATATCCCAGAATGAGATTTTTCTAACCTCTACCCTTTTCTCCTACTGAAACCATTTCCTTTCCCCTTCTCTAAGCTAAAATGGGCATTTGTTATATATTTATACCAGTAAAAAGAAATATTGGCACATTCTTAAGAACTCTTTAATATTCTGTTTCAGTGCCCATTATTCTACTTTTTTAAAAAGTATTTTAATTTTTTTGAACAGTAGTCTGCCAGCTTTGAATATTTTAACAAGCATGTCATGCTTCTTCGGAATGAAAGTAGTTTCAGGCCCAAAGCACGCTCAGGAGATGCAAAGATGTCAAGCCACAATTCATATAATGCAGGTGGACTTACTTGCTGGTATTATAATTTCCTTGCCTTTAAATTTATTGAAGATCTACATTATGGGATCTGCAGAGGATTCTCTTCTTCCAAGTTCTACAAAGGAAAGGATATTTACAGTTAGAAAGGTTTGTTAAGGTTGGAGGAAGAGAAAATAATAGTCTAGCTCTAAGTTTCCCCTTTCTTCACTTAGGAATACCTCCAGGTAAGGAATGTGCAAATAATGGTAATATTCAGATCTAAAGAAGATCAATGTTTAGTTACCAGTGCTAACTCCAGGTTCATGTCTTTGCCTTTCTGTGAAAAGGGAGGAGGAAAAACGTAAGCCCCTAGTTTTTAACAAACTGTAGCTGAGGTCAGATTATTCTATTTAGTGCTTTTACTGTCCCAATACAGAAAACTATGGAAGTTACACCTAATAGAATACTGTGTGCAACTTCCTCATAATTTAAGTCAATTTTGTGCTTAACACCACTAATGCAAATAAAATCCAGCGTGGGGAGCTGCTGGACTAGATTGAAAAATATTTCACATCAAATGGCTGGCTTACGCACACACATGTACACACACTCCATGCCCACTCCACTCATAGTAATTATGGTACATGCCTCTGCCACTTATGTGAAAATATAGATATATTTTGATATATAGTGCACTATCCGAAAGTCTTGACTGATACTGAACACAGCAGAGTAGTATCAAGAATTCAAGAGAATTTACCACTAGGAAAAAAAATGTAATATAAGAACATGATTATCATTAATGAACTTTTCATGTTTAAAAAGGTTCTTTAGGTCCTTTCTCAGCCATCCAGTCAAAAAAATGCAATTATTTACGGTGATGCAGGACAAAGTTTTCCTATTTTGTGTTTAATGTTATATACTACTTTATTACTTCATTTGTAAGTGATTTGTTCTGTGTATTCTTTATAGAATCAGTTTGCCCAACAAGAATTCCAGTGGCATCTCGGGATGAAAAAGGATTTGATATCCTTTTAGGTTTGGATATTAAAAAAAAGGTGAAGAAAAGAATTCAGATTCCAAGCACTAATGTAAAAGCTTATGAAATCACTTCCCGGATTGATTTGACAGAATTGACAAGGTACTTCTTTCTTCTGAGCTGAAAGTTCTTATCAAAGTTTGCCACTTTTTCATTTCGTGTGTGTGTGTGTGTGTGTGTGTGTATTTATTATACTTTTTTTTGTAATTCTAAAATTATCTCATGTTTTAATTTTTGAAAAAAATGTTTTTCAGAAATGTATTTCCAGAAGGCCTTCCTCCATCATATGTATTTGTATCTACACAGCGATTTAAAGTAAAAAAAACATGGGATTTGTGGAGGATTCTAAGCCAAGATGGAACACCGCAAATAGCTGTTACTGTAATCGGAGAAAAGAAAACATTATCCTTTACTACAACAAACCTAGTCAATGGCAATCAGGTTGTTACTTTTACTGCACCCCGTGTAAAGGTAAAGAGCACATCATGTATCAATTGGAAAAATCTGCAACTATATTATTCATTTATTTTAAGAAATTTATATTGCCGTCTATTTGCACATGGCGACTCAAACGACTTACAGGAATATAAAACCTCATATATAAAACAGTAAAACTAATAAAAGAGAATAATCACATAATAAAATAATATAATAACCCCCCCACCCATCACCCCGGTGACAACGCATCACACAAGCCATTTAATGGGCTCCATTCTGCTCTGGGTTCCCCAGGCCCGCTGGCAAAACCAGGTCTTCAGTGCCTTCTGGAAGAGTGTTAGAGTGGGGGCCATTCTAATCTCTGGGGGAATGATGTTC
>JANHZT010001210.1:789431-802758 GCA_032468215.1 Stegonotus admiraltiensis
GCCTCTGGAGGTTCTGAAGGCCCTAGCTGAGTCTCTGCCTCTGGCATCACATCCTCTTCGGCCTCCTCGCTGTCTGATGTGAGCGCCGGCTGCGCAGGTTGCAGGTGCGACACCACACCAGGCTCCTCGTCGTTGGAATCAGCCACGATCCACGCAGGCGGTTGGTGGGCCACAACAGGATCACATCATCTCAGTTGATGTCCATCACCTCCTCATGAAGCCCACTGAAACCCAACAGTGTATTCTGTCACTGACCATGGGGGAGGACCAGATAATGATGAACTTTTTGGCTGCATAAAGACCTCTTAATAAAATGCCATAAGAAATACTTCTCTAAGGAATGTGTTAATTTCTGCTTTACAGTTTGATGTCCAAAAGCTAAGGATTTATTGCAGCCCAGAACAAAACAGCCGTGAAACAGCCTGTGAGATACCTGGCGTTGTGAGTATTATAGAAGATTACTAGGACTGTTGGATATTTCTCAATAAAAAGCTGGGGAAAAGAGCTGAGGAAAGAGATTCTGAGAATGGGTTTGTGCTTGTGCTAAAATTATGTTAACATAAGCAATAATCTAGGAATTTAGGCTGCTCTACATCAGACAACTTGTCTAAAATTCCACAGGGATTATTTTTTTTTCTCCCAAAATGTGTGTGATTCCCCCTGACTAAGATGAGTATTTACAGATCTCTTTGCTGAGCTGTTGGAGATCCAGAGAGACCATGGTCAGAAATTAGCTTTGTGTTTTTTGGCAGTTTTAAAGAAAGGCTTGCTTGTGTGTGCAGGTTTTAAAAGAAGTTTTAATTCCATCGGTTTTTTCCCTTTTTGTTTCAGAATGGAGAGGTAGGCCAAACAATGCACATTCATACAAATGTAAGGTAACATTTGCCTTTCCTCTCTTACATTTCTAATAAACTTACTATTAACCAGGTGAGGTAGGAATGTTTATGTGTTTGGAATATGGGATAGAAGGAAATGTGGGTTTTTACTGTTTGCATAACATTTTTTTTATCTCCACGCTGAGGAATTCTTCTTTAAGTAAATAATTCAAATGACGTTTGTTTCAATGTTTATGTTACCTTGATTTTTATTTGGTGTACAGACTATCTTCCATTACTCATTACTAAGCTATTTTTATATTACTAGGAACATTAAAGCTCACATTGATGAAATATACTATGTATGTAAAATATACACATGCATATTTAATTCATATTTATATTCTCTGCAAATGCGTATGTACATAAATACATATACAATATAGAAGGATATATTCTGCTTTTAAGGCAAGTAAAGTGCTGGAAAGTATTCCGTTTTTGGCCGTTATAAGTTAATTTTGGTGAGTTATTTCGATTACTGGTATACATGAAAGGAGAAAATATCTAGAATTTGGAAAATATAAGGGATGATTCAATGGAAGTTTCTCTAATTACAGGCCCAGGAGAAAATCCTTGATAGATAATCCTTACATTTAAAAAAGTGTGAACTTGTTACTTTGTTCTTTGCAATAAACAGATAATATTTGAGCACTTCTATGGGAAACATTCTGAAAGCAGGGGTACTTTCCCTCCCTAATACAGATGTTACTGTGAGGGCTAAAAAGATTTATTTTTATAGACAGTGCAAGCAAGAATTGTTTGTCTCAGAGAAGACCATCCCCTGGGCAGTCTGTATGATTTAGTGCTCTTGATAATTTTTTTGTTCAGATCAAATCAGAATTCTTTGTCAGGTGAACCCAGCCTGTTTCTCCATCTGGCCCAGGAATGGGCTGAGAGGGCTACTATGTAGGTGGGGACATTTTACACAGGTGGGAAGGATTACATTTGGGGAGAGTCTTCATTTTTCAATTGTGATGTGCCTGGTTTTTTTTATTTTTTTTATTTATTTATATGCCGCCCTTCTCCGGAGACTCAGGGCGGCTTACAATGCATTAAGCAATAAGTTTAATACTTATAGTATAGAAATCAATTACCCCCTTCCTCAGGATAAGAAGAAATCATGCCTTCAGGTTTCAGCAGTTATGGTCCAAGAGGCTTCCACTCAGGGGTGCACCTTATGTAACCTTGTTCCAAGTCAATAGAGTCTACACTGAATTGCAGCTAATCACCAGGGGGTAGTTGAAGTTTAAAATTTCATTAGGCAATGCCAAAGTTTAAGCCTGGGAACTTTTGAATATAAAGAAAATGTTTTGCCAGTGATTGCCTCATTTTGTATATCTGCATAATTTTTCTATATCTGATTCATGTATTCTTCAGAATTATCCATCTCTCCCAGATGGGAGAAGAGAGGCTTACAACATTCTGTTAAAGGCACCTAGGATTTTAAATTATAATTTGTTCATTGAAAATCTGTAGGAATAATTAAGTTATCTCCTAAGAAACTGAAGCTGCCCTCTGATTAGTACAGCGAAGTTTGTGTTGGGATTATGAAATTGCTATTGACCATCAAAACCAGATTGATTATCTTTGGGGATTTGAGTGGAACAAGTGTAAAAACTATATTGGAGTTGGTATTTGAAAATATTTTTTCTTTAATAGTGCAAGAATGGACCTAGCGATGTAGGAACTACACCACCTCCTTGTATTTGTCCTCCAGGAAAACAAGGACCTCCAGGCCCCAAAGTGAGTGGACTTTGGATCTAATGTAGGTATTTTACATATATGGTTGAGATAACAGAAGTGTTTGTGAATTAATGTACCACTGGCTAATCAAGTTGTCAAGAACTGAATTTTTTCAGTACTAGGAACTTCATTCAAAAACCACATTTTGCCCTTCATATTGGCCATTTTCCTCACATTTTAACTATCCATGTCTTCATGGAAGTTTTAATGGCCACTAAGTAGGACTTGAGTTTACAACGGAATTAATCACTCTAGAGATAGTTGAAATAATAGATAAGATGCTTCACAGATTTATGCTTAAATAGTAAGTTCAGAATTTAGCAGTCCTCCTTCATAAGACTAAATTGCAGAAAAATCAATGAAATGTCAACATTATTTCTCATGTGAAAAGCTTTGCTGCACTAAAAAAGGAATTATTGATTCTGTGATATGTAGTAAGACTGACATTATAAATGAGGTTTCTTTAGTGAACTGATCCATTACTATATTATTTGTTAGAAATATAGCAAAGTCCCACAATTTTAATGTTTACTTAACATGTTTAACTTTCCCTATAGCTTTCCCGGGGTTTGGTTCATATTACTGTCATTTAAGACATGGCAGCTAAAAAAATTCTACAATCTTTGATTTGGTGCTGAATGTTCCCCTATAATGTTCTTACAGTCTCATATATATCAGCATATTAAAAAACTATAATAATCTGGCCAACGCTCTGAGGCCTCAGCCAACTATTATGCTGTTTTAATATAATACTTACAAAAGTTTTTATTTAACTATGCATGTTAGGAAAGTTTGTAACAGCTTAAATATCAAGAATAAGGCCACCTCCTGTGAAAGTAAGAGCAATTGATGAAAATGTTTCCCACGGAAAAATTAAGGGCTGGATTGTAAAGACAAGTTCTGCATAAAACGTCTTTGGTTTACTTCCAAAATTTTACAGTTTTAAGAATATGTTAGAATATGTTGTATTTTTCTTAAATTTTCTTTAAATGAGGTAACTCCACATAACAGAGAAAGAAAACAGTTCCCTAAATAGCTCCAGTCTCAACCATTTTATAATTTTATAGGATGAGGAGGGAATGTTTTAGGATGATGGGAGGACAACCCCCATCTAAAAAACCCCAAACATTGAACTTTCCCTTCATCCTGTAAGCACTGCAGGGTAGTTTCAGTTTGCAGTGAAGGATCCCTTCTAGAGACCGGATAAATGTTTTGTGAGTCTCACCTTATTCTTTACTTTGTCTTATTTCTAGGGTGATCCAGGACAACCTGGGAATCATGGCTTCCCTGGAGAACCTGGTCCAGATGGTAAGCCTGTGAGTACTAAAAACTTAGTCATCTTCAGTAGTTTTTAATGCAAAACTGATAATGGTTCACAATGTTATTATGAATAATAAAAAATAATAATTCAGCCTAGACCAGTGATGGCTAACCTTTTTGCCGTCGCATGCCAAAAGCAGGGGGAGTGGGGGGGCGGTCATGGGTGCGGGTGCCCACATCCATAATTCAATGTGCCTCGCCTTCCTGCGCATGCGCACGTGACCCCCCCACACTTCCCCCTGTTTTTGGCATGCAATGGCCCGGTGGGCCCGGTAGGCCCATTTCCCCCCCTCCCCAGGCTCCAGAGGCTTTCTAGGAGCCTGGGGAGGGCAAAAACAGCCTTCCCCATCCCCCCGGAGGCCTTCTGGAGGCCGGAAACAGCCAGTTTCCCAACTTCCAGTGGGACCGGAAGGCCTGAAAATCAGTTGGCCTGTGCACTCATGCGTGCTGGAGCTGACCTAGGGCAACACTCACGTGCTCACCAATATGGCTCTGCATGCCACCTGTGGCACCCGTGCCATAGGTTCACCATCACGGGCCTAGACCTACTCTTTAACACAAGGAATTAAGATTCCTACTTTGCATTGAAAGGTTTGGTATGCCAAAAAATAAGTATTAATATTTTCCTTAAAATTTAGTTCTGCTTTTTGTATAATTTCCCAAAGTTAATTCTATGTTTTGTAGCCCTCTAACTCTACTGTTATTAAAGATATTTGTAGTGTAGCAAACCCTCCACCCTCATAAAATGAATAGAATAGAATTTTTTATTGGCCAAGTGTAATTGGACACACAAGGAATTTGTCTTGGTGCATATTCTCTCAGTGTACATAAAATCTTGCTCAGTTTGGTGCCCTCAAACTATCTTGGCCATTTTTAAATTGTGAAATAAAAAAACCCTCAAAAACATCAGATTACCAAAGGCAGGTGTAGAAGTCTTTCACAATAATTTGAAATTATTTTATATTTGTAAATGGTCAGCTTTGCTGCTGTAAAAGTGTTTTTGCAGTTGCAATAAAATGTTTTGGATGCTATGTTGACTTAATTTAGAAATGTTACCTGCATAATAGCATTATAAGATATACTACAGAACCTTCTAAGTGCCAATTCAGTAAGGATGCTCTTTGATTAAGGCTTATTACATAAGATATCTAAAAATTCAGATTAGTTTAATCTCTTTCCGAACAATTAAAGAAGGGCAAATGAAATACTGAAATAGAATGTCTTCAAAGTTCATATCTTTCTCCAGAATATTCAATTCTTTATAATATATTCAATGAAATTAGTTTTAATTAATAAATAATAAAAGGGATGTGGTGGCTCAGTGGCTAAGACACTGAGTTTGTTGATCGAAAGATCGGCAGTTCAGTGGTTTGAATCCCTAGTGCCACGTAATGGGATGAGCTCCCGTTACTTGTCCCAGCTTCTGCCAACCTAGCAGTTTGAAAGCACGTAAAAAATGCAAGTATAAAAATAGGATCCACCTTTGGTGGGAAGGTAACAGCGTTCTGTGCGCCTTTGGTGTTTAGTCATGCCAGCCACATGACTACGGAGATGTCTTTGGACAACGCTGGCTCTTTGGCTTTGAAATGGAGATGAGCACCACCCCTTAGAGTTGGGAACGATTAGTACATATATGCGAGCGGGAACCTTTACCTTTAATAAATAATAATAAAACAGCAAGGTCTTTATTATTTTTAATGCTACTTTGGGTGCACTTTTCTTGCTCACAATGTTTTCCCCCTGATTTGTTGATACTTCTATATTTCTATAAGGCTGCTGTCTCTTTGTGGTGGTCAGATATATTTGGTTTCTGTATAAGTTCTACATGGAAAATCTGAGATAAATGCTTGCTGGAAACTATAAATTTTAGGGATATTGCCAATTGCTTGAGGAGTTCCATGTTATAAGATGTCCAAATTTTCTTATTTTGGTTTCTTAGTTACATTTTGGCCATGCTCATAGGTAGAACAGATGGTTGAAATTATTATGGTGGTTCCCTTTGGATGCCGACTCTGTACTGTTATGAATAGCAGTACCAAAAATACACATTTCCATGTATTAAAGATTGTAATGGGAGAGAGTCCAAGAATAAAGAAATCCTAGTATAATGTTCAGGGAGGACCAACAGCTAGTAGAATCAAGATCTTTAAGAAAATGGTTGGGTTTTTTTATGAAGGAGGATTTACTTGAATAGTTCAGTTAATTATAAAGCTATGATTTTGCCCAAATGCTGAAGTCTTCAACAGAAAAAAGGAAAGTACTTCATATAGATTTAACTCTCTTGTCTGAAGAGCAACAGGAGGGCACAGGTTGGCAAAGCTTACTGTGAGGAACTGTAGTAGATTACATGATGTCATCCCGTAGTTCATCTTCCCCAGAGTAACCCGTTGTCAATATTCCCAATAAACTCTGTGATTGACTAGCAACCTGAGCCTAGATTTTCTCAGATCAGTATTCACAGTAGAGACAGTATACAGTAGTCCTCGACTTACAACCAAATTTGAGTCCAAAATACAATTAAATGGGTTTTGCCCAAATTGACAACCTTTCTTGCCATGGTTGCTAAGTGAATCTCTGCAATTATTATGTTAGTAATACAATTGCTAAGGGAATCTGGCTTTACCATTGACTTTGCTCATCAGAAGGCTGCAAAAGGTGCAACCGCAGGCGGCATAAATACATGCCCATTTTGATCATGTGGTCATGGGGATGCTGCAACAATTGTAAATGTGAAAAACAGGCATACGTCACTGTTTTCACTACCATCGTAACTTTGAATGGTCACTAAACACATGGTTGTAAGTTGAGAATTACCTGTATTTTGAACAGTTCTGAGATTAATGCGGAAAAATTCTAAAGACTAGAAATTCTGCGTGAACTCTCCCTAAACATGAATGGGGCTTTACAACATTGCTAAATGGCATGTCTGAATATTTTGATGAACATGGGAGAAAGAGCCTTGTATGGGCATAATGTTTAACAACATGTAATGTTTTTCCATGTTCAGAGTCTTACTTGCTATTGGAGGAATTCTTCCTATGTGAAATTGCTCTATAAGTATAGCTGTATGTGCTTAGCAGAGGTTAGCTGGCTGTTTCCAGAAGGGCATGTTAAAAAATTAAACAGTGACAGTTCATGCTTTTACATCCAGGAGATCAAAACAGATTCTATAGCAGTAATGTATTTCTTGCATTTTTGCATCAGGGATATTATGAGTCTCCTCTGCCTAGCAAGCAGGAATGCCTTGACTGGTTCATTAGTCATAACTAGGATGGACAACTTTTTCTTGACTGGGGCATGAATTTAATAATGAAGGAGTGTTAGGGCTGCTTTTCCAGTTTCTATCCTTGTCAGGAAGGAAATGTATTTTCCTGGTGCAACACAAATAAGGATATACTTTATTTAGTGGAAGTATTCTCTACTAAATAAGTAATAATGCCTTGATAAGACCACACTTGGAATACTGTATCGAGTTTTGGTCGCTACAATATAAAAAGATGTTGAGACTCTGGAAAGAGTGCAGAGAAGAGCAACTAAGATGATTAAAGGCCTGGACACATGAAGAATGGTTGCAAGAATTGGGTATGTCTAGAAGTCTAATGAAAAGAAGGGCTGGAGTGATATGATAGCAGTAGCCCAATATTTGAGGGGCTGCCACAAAGAAAAGTGGGGGGTGTCAACCTATTCTCCAAAGCAGCTGAAGGCAGGAGAAGAAGCAATGGATGGAAACTAATCAAGGAGAGAACCAACATAGAAATAAGAAATAATTTTCTAACAGAATAATTAATCAGTTCTCACCTTGCTTTGAAGCTGAATTTTGAAGTTGTGGGTGCGCCATCACTAGAGGTTTTTAAGAAGCGATTCGACATCCTTTTGTCTGAAATGGTATAGGATGTCCTGCTTGAGGGGGTTGGACTAGAAGACCTCCAGGATCCCTTCCAACTCTATTATTCTGATACATCCTGAGAGCGGACTTTTTATAACTTTTAGAAGAATCAGATTCATGCCTGAGGAAATAGATGCCATGTGCACTTTGGTTATAAGAAATACAGAAACTTAATATAATTTATCGTGATTTCATGTAAAGGTAAGATACCTTGCTGCTCATCAAGTCTCCATAATGTAGTATAGCTTCTGGATTAGTGATAAAAAGACTTTTTGCTATCAATAGTAAGTGGGAAGTTACACAGCTAGTATTTTTAGAAGAGAGAGCCACATCCTTGTTGTAGCTTTTATTCTAGCTGCGGACAAAGCTTCTTTGTAATGATATAAATAACATTATAATGGACCATGAAAGAGAAAAAAAAAATCAACCATTCTTGTAGATTTATAATCTGGCAGTTCTACATGTTTTCCTCAGATGAGTCAGTTTCTCAAGTTGAACTTTTTTCACAGTATGGAAATTTTTTGAAAAGTTATTTTAGGAATTGAGGGGGCTATTAAGAAGGAGTATTAAAATCATGATGCAGCTCTTGGTCTGCCTAAATGGCAGTCCTATATAATACTTCTTAAACTAATTGGAACTTATTCCTAACTATTTTTGTTGTCTTTCAGTTAGTAATTGAGCTGTAAATGAAACAATCTTTGAATATTCCTTAGCCATAATGGGAATTAGTATAGAGTAAAATGATCTGGAAAGTAATGATACAAAACCTTGCATCCCAAAAACATATGCTTCTTTTAATGAAAATTTGCTCTGTGGGCAAGTCTATTAAGGCATAGAGGCTGTTCCTAATAAAGCTTTAAATATCATGGATAGTTTGAGTTAGAGCCATGTTCCTTCATTGCATACAAACCCAACTTTCCACAGGCATTCATGATCCTTGGGACACATGAACTGCTGGATTATAAGTGTAGTCAGCAGTAATTCTGAGACTGTTTATACAGAAAAAATTGGGAATGTTTGCTTAATTTTGAAATAAATCATAACTGGATAGAATTATATACTATTTTTCTAATGAATTTTGAATTCTTACATAAGTAGCAGATGGAACATCAGAATGCGTGTTATTGGATGTCTTATCTATTTATTTATATTTCACTTTTATTATTTTATGAACAAATCAAGCCAGTACATACACAGTACTTGTTCTTCCTCCTATTTCTGCACAGCAAAACCTTGTCAGCTGGGCTGGGGTGTGTGAGAGAGTGACTGGCCCAAGGTCACCAGCTGGTTTTCATGGCTAAAATGGGACTAAATCAATCTCCTAGTTTCTAGCCTTCGCCAGTTACCAAACTGACTCTCAATATCTTGATTTTTCAAAAAAAAAAACCTTTAAAGATAAATATTGCCATGGAATGAGAGAACTTTCCTAATCCAAATTTCCACTGAAATCCTCCTTGGTCTTATGAGGAAAATGAACAAATATGAAATGTATCAAGAAAATGAAACAGAAGAATGTTGATTTAGGATAAAGTCTTAGAATGCCTACTGAAGATTGCATGGAATGTATTGATAGCTAATCGCCTGAACCACATTGCTTTAATTCACAAATAAATATAACTGAAATAGAAAGGTATTTTGCTGGAGTAATTGTAATAATATTTAAGCTGCCCAACTGGGAAAAGCATTCAGAACATGGTATATCATAGTAAAATCAAGAACCATGACTTAAAAAGAACAATGGTATCTGTCAAATGATCCCAATTTAACCTCCAAATATATGCAATAAAGGTAGATTTCCATCCTTGAGTTACAACCATTCATTCAAGCAACCATTCAAAGTTACAATTGTACTGAATGAAGGAGATTTACAACTGGTTCTCGGAGTTCTGCCTGTCACTGTGTCCTGTGTTTACAAACTCTGCACTTAGGGTCTGGCTCATAGTTACTGTGTCATAGCAAGCAACGGTCTCATGATTGAACATTTTACTGTTGTGCATTTTTTATTGTTTCCTGCCAGATTCCCACAAGCAAAATCAATGAGGAAGCCAGCAGGAAGTCCAGAGTTACTCTGGCTCCCATCCCCTACCTCCCTGTGGCACCCAGATACTTGCCTGTGCTCTGGAGCAGCTTTCAGCAGCAACCCCCCCCCCGCCCGTGGCACCTGCACATTCATCAGCCTGCTTGCCAGGGACTCCCAGCTCTTCCCTGCTTAACAACCTGCACAACTTATGATGGCAATGGGGACCACAGTCCTGTGATGTTGTGCTTTATAGCCATGTCACTTAGCAATGGAAATTGCTGTTGTAACCTGTGGACCACCTGTAAAGATGAATGGTAGTAGAGGTAGTAGCTTCCTCTATAGCCATATCCCCACAGCTGCTTTGCTGAACTCCCTTGCCGACCAATAACTAGTAGGAAAGCATGCCACCCTACATCTCGGTCTCCCCACAGCAAATCTTTATTGTGTACCCAAAATGGGTCTTCCCTGGGCTACTGCAATGCAGCTTTAATGTGCACTATATAAAGGACTGTGATTGGTAGTGTCTTTGGCAGAAATTCCAGCCCTGCCCAATGTCATCCACTGTGCAAAAAAATGTTCACCAATTGGCATTACCACACTCTTGTAATTCTGCACACTGCATTTTTAAAAAATCTTTGTCTTTCTCATTATACCACTGGCTAATTGAACTTACTTCCCCCCCTTATTCCTGGGTTGATTAGTTGACCACTAGGTTGCAAGAAAGTATTTTTTAAATCTTTTGGCTGCCATCTTAGTTGTCATCCAATATGGTTGAAACTGGGATACAGTGAAGTATTGACGAGTTGGAGTTTGAAACCAGGAGCCTGTGAGTTCTAGGCCTGCCCTAGGCAGGAAAGCTGGCTGGATGTCTTTGGACCACAACTCAGTCAGCAAAATTTTACATTCCCTGAATGCCATGCAATTATGGGGATTTTTTTTCCTGGCAGTTCATCTCTTTTCCTGACCTTTTTGGTTTTTTGGACAAAATGCTATTATTACTTATTGCCAACAACTTTCAAATTTGAATTAATTTTTATACTTTATGATTCTATGTGAAAATGAACCTTATGTCATTCATAATAGTTGGTTTTGTTAATGAAGATAAAGGAGACATTCAACCCATTTCCTCCACTGAGATACAGAACTGATTTATATAGCCACATAATCATTGTGGCCCTTTTAAAATCGGAATTGCTCAAAGGGGGCATATATGAGTTGATATATTCTATGATGTGTCATGTTGTTATTCTATAAAATAGCTTTTAGACTTGCAGAAGGAACATAGAACATAAACATATCTGTTTATTAGGAACCAGATTTCTGCTCCTGTTCTATCAACCATCCATGAAAAATGTACCAATAAGTTCACTGATACGAATGTATGGGAATTCATCACAGGAGGTTGCCTTCCATGTAGTTCTGATTTAAAATGGGCCAAACTGTGTAAAGTTCAATCTCTTTGTCATCTGAAATTAATGGATGGAATAACAATAGCACTTAGACTTATATACTGCTTCACAATGCTTTTACAGCCCTCTCTAAGCGGTTTACAGAGTCAGCCTATTGCCCCCAACAATCTCGGTCCTCATTTTACCCACCTCAGAAGCATGGAGCCTGGTGAGATTCGATCTGCCAAATTGCAGGCAGCCGGCAGTCATCAGAAGTAGCCTGCTGTACTGCATTCTAACCACTGCACCACCATGGCTCTGGAATACATCTACTTCAATCTATTTGGAAGATAATGAAACAATCCTTAATGATTACTTTTCTGTTCTTCTGGAGAAGCTGGCCTGAAATGTATTTTTTCCCCCAAAGTTCTATTGGCACAGCGATATTCCCAGTTCTGTGCACCTGACAGAAATTCCACAACCCTCAAGGCTGAGCCATGAAAATGTTGTTGTAAATCATTTAAAGCAAAGTGCTCAAACACGTAATAGTATTACTTTTGGGTTTTTCTTCTTAGGGTTATCAAGGAGTAGCAGGTACTCAAGGATCACCAGGGATTCAAGTAAGCTCACCATGCCTTTTTTTTTAACACTAGAAAATGCTTCTTTAAGTGCCTTCGGGTTTTGGGGGGAATTGCAAATTTCTTAACAATGTTGGCATGGCCAACATTGGGAAAAGCTGTTCAAAGAACCTCTGTGAGACAACATTTTACATTGTGGTTATTATAATTATAAATAAAATCCATAAAATTCAACAAGTTTTCTAATCTAGATTTTTTTTTACAAGGGTCCACGTGGCCTTCCAGGTGTGAAAGGTGAACCTGGGACAGATGGGGCAAAGGTAACGCTAATTTAATGCCTATAATTCATTTCAATCAATAAATGCGGCATCACATAATACTCAAAGTATTTGAAAGATAGTTACTAATGTATACATTATCTATTTAAAATATATTTGATTGCCTGTACAAATGTATGGTTTATTTTAAATTGCTCCTGAATACTTCTTGGTTTAGTGATATCTTCTGCCATGGTTTGCTCTTTATTTGCTGTTTTTTCTCCTACATTTGAAATTTTCCCAAAAAGTCCAGATGTCCAACCAAATACAAAAGATGGGTTCATTTGTGTGCACCTGTGCAATTTTAAGTACAATGTATTCGGAAGTTAGGCTTTGCATATGTTTATGATCCTACTGTATAAGACACCAGGATTTTTGAAAGTTCACAATAACATAATCTTGTAGGTGATTATCCAAGTCTTCTGTCTCAGTTTGAAAATCATTCTGCACATATGAAAAATCCAAAAATTTAGAATTGTATTGAATAGTTTTTTATGGGATATAGTATATTTACACTGTACATGTCATAGCTTCTCTATAGCCAACACTCTCATAATTATGTGAAAATTCATCTTGACCAAATTACTTTGTATTTTGTGTAATATTCAGAAAGCTCCCAGTGAGCAATGATTTTCCATTCTTTATAATATCAAAGTCAGCTGTGGTTAAGAATGAATTTGGCAATGAGCCCAAGAGTAATAATGAATAATGAAATGTTCACTGTAGCCCCTTAATGAGTGTTAATTCTCTAAGGTATGCAATAAGCATTTGGGCCACATGTTTAATATCTTCATTTCTTGTAAGATTAGTTTTTGTTGTTTATTTTGCTTATGGATCACCATAAAACTAATAATATAACAATCACTCTAAAGTAGAAGTAAAAATAAAAAATATTAATGTAAAATTGCAAGGGAATCAAATCCTTGATTCCTATAAAAGACTTATAAAGTTACAGTTGGAATGCTGTATATAACTAATTTAAATAACTGTAGATAAAGACAAAAGAAGTATTAGGATTTATAAAACACTCTGACAATGTAAAGCTAACCTCTATTGAACCTGCATTCAGTTTTGGTTGCCATGATGTAAAAAAGATGTGGAGAGTCTAGAAAGAGTGCAGAGAAGAGCAACAAAGATGATTAGGGGATTGGAGGCTAAAACATATGAAGAATGGTTGCAGGAACTGGGTATGTCTAGTTT
>JANHZT010001210.1:811860-829457 GCA_032468215.1 Stegonotus admiraltiensis
GAGGTTTTCGCGGGTGTTTGTATGTAGGTCTTTGGTTGTTCGGGTTTTCTCCCGCGTAAAATTGGAAGTATCTTCGCCGAAACGTCACGAAGATACTTCCAATTTTATGTGGGAGAAAACCTGAACAACCAAAGACCTACATACATACATACATACATACATACATACAGATACAGTAGATAGATAGATAGATAGATAGATAGATAGATAGATAGATAGATAGATAGATAGATAAATATTTTTGACCCAAACATCCCTGAGCCTTTGAGGTGCATATTTTTTTTACCATAATTCCAAGTTCTTCAAAATTCTAACTTGCCAGTATTCTTCCTCCTAAACTCTGCCTGCTGAGCCCATGATCCAGAATTTCCTAAATCTTTCCATTTTTCTGCTCCACATTTCCATTTTTTCCTTCATGGAGGGACTGTCAACATTTTATCTATTACTTTAGTCTCTGATTCTTCAATACCCTTTTTAGTGCATGTAGTCCTCAACATATGATGAAACATGCTAGACCTCCAAAATCTATGGTACTTATGACCTGGTTTCAAAGTTCCAATGTTGCCTCTGCCATGGTCACGAGGCCACATTTTGGGTGCTTAGCAACTTATCTGCATTTATGGCCATTTGCAGTTGCATGACCTCAATTAGAATGGTTTTGCAAGAAATAGGCATTTACTTCCTAATTCTGGCAAAAAACGCCCCCTAGTAAACAATGATTTAAACTTAATGATTGCAGTGTTTGTGTAATGACTGTACTGTTTACATAATGATTACTGCAAAAAAGGTCATAAAATTGGTTTAGTCACCCACTTTACAACTGTCACAATTTATGACCACATTTGCCAAGCTCAATTACAGCCATAATCCGGGAACTACTTGTATTCCTATCCTACACTGCTTTGATGATCATTTTACCATATAGCAGAAAGCATGTTTTACAGAAAACAATTTTTCTAGAGCAGGAGAGAGAATTGGATTGCAAATTAAAATTTTTCACTCATATGCCAATGGAGGATATACCCTGTTAATTCCACAAAGGACTTCCCCTAAGACTGCCTTTCCTACAGCCAATGATTCATGAAATGCTCCATACAACTTTTATAATACTCCCAGAGAGTGGCACTTTTCCCATTTGTACAGCATCCAAACATTTTGTTTCCCTCCGTTATTTAACCATTGTATGGATAATCTGCTTTGAGTTAGTGTTTGATCAGAGACAGACATTCTTTATCATCTCAGTTAATGTAATGCTGACAAAAACTAGATGTTTATATGGTACAGATTAAATTGAATAAAGCCAGCAGTTTTCATTATTTAGAAACATTATATTGAAACTTATACTTCATGTTTAATTTCCTATCTGTATTTATTGTGCAATTGTTTAATTTACCACCCATTGTTTCTTAATCCTATCATTTGGACAGATATACAGTTGGGGGGTCCTTGGTGCTCTCGGAGCTTGGTTGTTTTCTTGCACACCCTTTATTACCTAACTAGGCATCATCATCAGTGCTAGCATTGCAGTTAGGTCAGGGGTGGGTTCTACTTACCTTTACTACCGGTTCACAGCGGGGCCATGTTCTGAGCATGCACAGAAGCTTCTGAGCATGTGCAGAAGCGTTTTGATGACATCAGGGTCAGTGGGCAGAGCCTCTCACTGGTTTTACTACCAGTTCTATAGAACCCGTGCGAACCTGGGGCAACCCACCTCTGAGCTAGGTAGTACTGAAGATATTACTTACACCCACAACAAAATATTAGGGACAATAACCATCTTGGTCTTTGACACACTGATTTTCAGATTGATTCTCTTCATGGAGCAGCTATAGAGTCTAAAAATCACCATATACCTCACTTGGGTTGTCAGCCAATAGCACAACATCATAAGCAAAACAAAACAAAAAGTACATGAACATTCATACCTGCTACCAATATATTTCTAATGTCACTATAAGCATTCCTTATTATTCATTTAGTTTATTCATTTAGAATATTCAAAACTGTTTCAATGATGAAACTCTGGGTTGTATATCCCAAAAGTACTTTTCAAAGGCAACTGGACTTCATTTTTCCTTGAGGACATTTCGCTTCTCATCCAAGAAACTTCTTCAGCTCTAACCGAATGGTGGAGGATGGAAGGAATTATACTCCTTGCAGTTATATTGTTAGCACTCTTTCTGAGAGTTGTTGAAGCCACTTGAAGGTTTATCTGCGTCAATAGGGTCACCTGAGATAGGGATGGAACTTTCGTGGAACTGCTGAAATGATTGTATTATAACCTAACCACTCCACAAATTCCTTGAATCTGCTTTAGAACAGTGAAAAAGTTCACTCGGGTTGCTACATACCTTATTAATTCATTCATATGAAAAGGTATTTAACTTTTGAAATTAAGCAACAATTTCATAACTCTGCTGAAGTATTTTGTATTTATAATTCTAAAAAAAGAACTTAAAAAACACGAGACTCGTTTGCCAGTATTTGACCAACTATCCAGCATTTGCCAGGGACCTCTTATGTCACATGGTTTTAGACAGACTAGAGAAAGAAAATACTACATACTTTAGAATAACCTTTCTTCCTGGAATTCTATGCCTTTCTACTCTCTGACTTGCAGAGTGTTGTCTGTTTAAAATTTTCAGCTATAATCTTTGCCAAATGCTCTGTGCTCTAGTTGTTCTCCTGGCAGCTTTCTATGTATCAAGGAATATATGTTACGTAACAAGGAAATTTAAGTTTGAGCAGAAAATAAATGGGTTTTCCTGTTAATAAGATCCACCCAGTTGCAGAGTGATTCTTCCCTCTTCAATTTTTGCTCATAAAAATGTAGGTGTAAACTCGGTGAACTCCCATGTGGAGATGCCATAAGAAGAATCAAAGTGAAGGCTACTTCTGAGCACAGTTTTGGTGGAAATATATTATTTTTAAGCTGAAACTGAACATGATTGCTAATAATTCTTCAGCTATCCTGAGGCAGGTTTAAAAAATAGCAATAACCGGAATTATCTGCCAATTCGAAGTCTAACAAACCTATTAGAAATAGAAATAGAATTCTTTATTGGCCAAGTGTGATTGGACACACACAAGGAATTTGTCTCTGGTGCATAAGCTCTTTGTGTTCATACAAGCAACAAGTGATAATCATAATCCTAAAAGACAATAATCATAAATCATAGATACAACACTCAGTGATACTGATAGCCTACTCAAGCAATCAACATAAATCATAATAAAATACTAAATAAAAGCAACCAACATAAATAATGAGATACAACAAGTCATAGTCAGAAGAAACTAAGGAATTAGGAAATAGGACAGGTAAGTAGGATAATAAGTAATACAGGCCTACTGGGTGGTTTGACATCCCAGGCATCCCAGGGGTGTTAAACTGGCAGCCCATGGGCCAGATGCATCACACGCAGGCCATGCCCACCCCAGCTCCACAAAGGGAAAAAACGTCATAATACATCATGTGACGACATCATGACGTGGTGAGTTTGACACCCGTGGCATAGACAATGTTGTGGAAATTAGTTGTTTAACGAAGTGATAGCACGGGGGGAAAACTGTCTTTGTATGGCAGAATTCTACTTTATATATGTATAAATAATAAATGTATAATATGGGCTTTGCCTGCTTTGGCATATCTCTAACTAAACGTGAACTAAAATCAGTCATTGTTAACACAAAAAATATTACAGGAAACAAAGATACATTTTTTTGTAAAACTCAGAAAGAGTGGGAAAAAATCTAAAAGTGCCTTCATGAAAAACAATATTAGAAGTCTGCATGTTTGAGACTGTGCATAGCTTTTCTTATAGTGGTGGCAGAATTTTTTTAGGTAAATATGATTGCCAGATTGCTGTTTCGATAGGACTTTTGATCAATAGAATGATTGATCAAGTCTGTTTCAAATCGTACAGGCCACATAAATAAACCTTCTAGATCAGACTAGACCATTTAATTCTAATAGTGATCAATTTATGCTAGTTTTCTATTTATTAATTTATAAATCAATCCATTTCAATAAATAAAGAGAAGCCCTCCAGGCTACAACTCCTATCACTCCAAGCAAAATGGTTGGAGAAGTCTTGGGACCCCGACATATGAAAGAATGCCCATCAGTCACATTCTTCCCTTCTGCAATTTCTATTGCAAATCTAGTTGTTTTCAATGCAGTGTGGGCCTCTCCAACAGCAGTCTCATAAGATATCAATATATTTAGCCATACAGCATTTGAAATATATGTGCACAAGCAAAAGTTACACCAACTAATTTTGATATATGGTCTTTGTTCCTGAATGGTTCAATTGAAAGTAGGGGTGCCACTTTTATTATATCCAAGTATACTATACATTTTAATTAAAATTAATTCTGTGCTGTCCTTTTAAAAATATTGCCTTCAGAATTTAATTACTCTGCGTTAGACCTTTGGAAGCAAAGTGTGCTTGTGCACAAATGTATTTCCTTAGCTTTTTATGATCATCACAATGTGATAGGTGAGGTCTAAGTTGGAGATCCCCTTGTAAAATTCAGCATATGGCTGTTATTGGCTCCTAGCAAGTAAATCATATGATACGTTCACCCCTGGCAAAAACTGTTGTTTTTTTTACCCTGTGGCTTCCAGTAGCAAAGAAAACTGGCAGCTTCTGTTTGTGGTACGCAAGTTGTGTGATGAAGTCACTTCTGCTAGGGTTAAATGATTGTGGGTGCCATGAGCCTTAGTGGTCATTAAATGAGTCACAGCCACTGTGAACGCGGGGAGTTCTGTAGACTTAAGCCAAACCAAGGCAAAAAGCACAACTGTATTTAGATAGTTAGGGTTTTCCAGCAGAGACACCAAGTACTTTTCTGAGTGTTTTCTTGCCAATGCTTTTTATGGTGTAGGAGGAAAGGGTCACAACCCAAACCTTGCTACAATGAGGATGGAAATTAGATTTTCTTTTTTTTAAATAAAGACCTTGTTGTTTTTTGTTAGTTTCTCAGAAAATATCTCAATCCAAAAATAAAAGATAATCCAGCTGTTTTTGAAATGAAACATATTTTTCTTAATATTTTACAATAGCCCCAAAATAAAACAGAAAAAAAGAAAGCAGAGAAAGTTTCATGCAAAAACATTCTTTTGAAACAAAGGTCAGTCTCTTGCAGACACAAGGGACATTGTTACAGTGAGAGAAAATAATTAAAATCAGTTCAAAAATACTTTTGAAGATGCATTATGCACAGTGATTCCATAGTTTTTTAATGAGCTAGAAGCCCAGGATAGAAACAACTATAATTCTTCATAAGAAGAATGTGTATGTGGTTAAAGATCCAGATCAAGATATTTCAGATGCCTCCCTCTGTGCATTGTTGAGTCATACTCAAGAATCAGTCAAGAATTCTAATGTTGACTCATTTCCTCTATTGATTCACAGCTCAAAGATTATAGACCATGCAATCTGGGATGGAGAGATGGACACACATATAAATATAATAGGTGAATCTGCTAACATGCAGCTATTTCTAACCAATGTTCACAATTGTGTTTCCTCATCATGGCTAGTCGTTCACACATAAACATGAATTTACAACTTCTGTTTCAAGTCTGAGATCACAGTGGGATATGAATGCATAATTATCTCCAAGGATAATTGGAGAACGAATAAAGAACTTCAAGTGAGAATCACAGCTGTGTTTCTATTTACTTTTAAATTTATTTTTCCCAAGGGAATTCCTGGGATCCCTGGAGTTCAAGGAATAAAAGGAGACAAGGTATTTATCAAGTTGTAGATTTAATATAGAGACATTTCCTTTTTTTGCTTTAAAGTACTGCTGCCAGAGTGCATTCTATAATCAATTAAATAATGTTTTGTTTTGTTTTTTAAATTTATCATAGGGTGAAAGTGGGCTGCCAGGACAAGAAGGAGGAAAAGGATCACCAGGGTTACCTGTATGTTTTTGTTATTCCATTTTTTTTGAAGTGGGTGTGGCAAAATGCCATAGTTATAGGAATCATGGACTGAAGAAAATCATGCTATCCGGTTCTGTATTATACTTCGACAGCAAATGTAAAATCCAGAAGTCAATATGTCTGAATGAAATGATTTCGAAACGAATTCCTTTGACAATGGCTGAGCTTGAAAAGACAAAGATGCTACTTTTAAAACAGAGAAGAAAACCAGTATAACTTCATGAAAACAAATTAATTATGCTGCAGATATGCTGTCCTGAATTAATGCATACTGAATGCGGCATGGAAATTGAAGTTAAATGGTTTTGGAGACCATTCTCTGCCTTAAGGATGCTTTCAAATGTTCTGCATGAGCTCTTAACAGGACACGTGTCGTGTCATGCACTTAGTAGGGAACTTGAAAATTATGATTCTTTCCATCACATTGAACTGTTTTATAACAAGGAGGCGCCTCTGTTCTGACCTGTTAATAGCTTCCACAAAATGATTCTCTTTCCAGAATGGATGGTACTCTAATTTTGAACAGATGGCAGCCGTCACCAATGTAAATTCAAAGTGATGGGAATTCTTCGTGTAGACATAGCTCCATTTTAATAGGGAAGGATTTTGGAAGAGGCTTCATGTTTCAGCTGTAGGTTTAATCTCAAAAAGTACTACAATACTTCAAGGAGAGTTGCTTTGCAGCATGCTGGTTATGGTTTCTCCAAGATGGTTTCTGCATGTACAGGAAGCACAGTATCAGTTTGAATAGTACATTTTCCAGATCATTTATTGTGATTACCGGTATGTTACATTCTCTTCTTCCCTGATAGGATCCATTTACTTTCAAATGCATGGAAGAATTAAATATTTAGAGTGGCTGAAGAGAAACCAGCCAGAATATAAAGTGAAATTTAGTTGCTGTTAGTTACAGTAGTTGTTCCAGAAGAGAATGGATGAAAATCTTGTTGACAATTCATATGTAATACCTGAGGGAAATTTCATCAGGAATAAGGAAAAATTATTCCTATTATAGTTGCCAGCTTCAATCATTTATTGTTATATTTGCCGTTAGTAACTCCAGTTTCGGAGAAAGAAGCAGCAATAGTTTGCTGTACTGTATTTAAAAAACTTGCTTCTTTCTTGTTGCATCATTTTTGGCTAATTTTGTAAAACTGCTATATTATGAGTGGGAAGCCAGGGGACTTTCAGATGTTGCTGCATTATATCTCCTAGCATCTTTTGTGTTTTGCAGTGCTGGCTAGGGTTGATGGGAGTTGCGATTTAATAGCATAAGGGTACAGGCTCTTCATGTCAGTGCTCCATACTGTGTAAGAAAAACCTATTTGCAAAGAATTTATATCCCGAAAAAAGACTGTCCTTAAACTTAGATGCAGAATATGGGATTGGCCCTTCTGATTTTGTAGGGAACATGTAGGGATTCTTCTGTTAGTTTTATGGATTCTGCAAGATTTGGGTTTTTTTTGGGTGGGGGGCAGGCTTTTTAGTCATGGCTATCACTGAAACCAAGCTTGGAAAAATTCTTGTTCTATTTCCTGCTTTAATTCTTTCTTTCTTTTGTTGGCTTTGCCTGTGGCTTATGTCAAACTAAGTGCTTCTTGGTTTATGATAAGCCATATTACAAGATATTTATACATTTAGTATCAGGCTTTTCAAATGAACCAAAAAATTATCCTAGAGTGGCATGTTTCACAGGCATTATGGCTAGGCCAAAAAAGGTTAATTCGCCCTGTGATTCCAATGAAAACAGAATTATTTGAGCACTTCGTGCTCCCAGTTAAATTTAAGAATGTACTTTTGATAATCTGTTTAGTATTACGTCTGGTTTGAACCTGAGCCATACATAAAGTACCAGTTACATGCACACTTGATCAATTATAAACAGAGGATTTTCAAGCAGAGGTTTGAAATAGGCTTGCAAACCTTGACTGGCAGGAAGCCAATTTGAATTCATTGTACTTAATGCTTGGGCAAATATAATGTAAACACTGATTATGGGAAAGGAAGGAAGGGAAGGAGTGAGTGTGTATCCCATGTGCTAGTTTATCATTTGTATATTTTATAACTGTTGGTAATATCAACTATTTATGTTCTAACCTTCCTTAATTAATGGATCATTGCACTTAGGAGGCACTAACAACTATGTAGCTTTAATTGGCACTTGCAGAGGAGGAGAGAAAAAAATTAATAATGCCCTAGTGGAGTTAAGCCCAAGTTTCTCTTGTGGTTGCCAGAGTCCAAGCAAAATCTCACTGTTGCTGCTTATCTTGGAGAAGCCTCTCAGCATTTTTCCTGGTCAAGTACTTCACACAATATATTTTTGGATCACTCTCTGCCCTTTGTTGTTTAATTTGGTTTCAGTGTCAAGTTTTAAGTTTAGTATTGATGACAATGCCGTAGACTCAACTCCTCATCCATCTCTTATTTCCTTTTTCCATTCTGAGGAAATTTTTCCACTGTACTGAATAAATTGAAATTGTATGCATGTAAGGCAGAATGGATTCAGATGAATATGGACTCATGGAGTAGTAGAAATGCCTGATTTTTAAAGCAAGCGTATTGTCTCTTATAGAGCACTTCCTATTTTGGAAAGGCTATTAGGAAAACAGATTATCATTCTCTAAATAATAAACACATAAACCTTATATTTATTTGTATTTGGAAGGCATTAATGATAAATGTTCAATTGCAAATATAAAAATATAAGGCAAAAAGAGGTGGAATGCAGTAACAGTCCAATATATGCACATTTTCCATTTGTGTTATTCAAATGTAAGAAATGAAAGCGTTCATGTTAGAGGAAATTGTAACATAATCTGTATTGGTTATGTTCCATCTTTCTCATTTTTAAAAAGAAATTGTGGGGGTTGTTTATGTATATCTGTTTTTGTTTCTATCTCTCAGGGTCTTCCTGGACCTGAGGGATCATCAGGTTTACCTGGAGGGTCTGGTCCTAAGGTATATTTTCTGCCTTGACTTGTAAAAAAGAAAATCTTAAAAAAACATTATCCAAATTATAAATAAACAAGAGAAAAATCAAATATATGAAAACTCTTCTGAACTCTAGCATAGTGAAGTCAATATTTGGGAGCACAGGAAGCTCAATACGTGCAGGAAATACAGGATTTTTTAAAGATTGTTTCATTCTGTCCAAAGTTGAAACAACAGCTCTTTCCTTAAATTGGAAGGGGGAGCAAGAGCTTGCACATCTGGGTAGGTGAAGTCTATGTGCTTCTTGTAGAAATCTTGGAACATAAAAGTCTGTGCATTGAAGCTTCTATATCCATGCTCATTTTGTGGGATTTGGAACTCCCATAAACCCAGTGCTGCAGTCTTTCAATGCATCCCCTTCGTGTATGTAAGAAATGAAAACAGAAGAGGTTGTAAACTGAACTGTAACAATTCCCCCTTCATTCTCTAACATGTTCCTCTATTCTCTTACATGCACCAGCACACTCACTCAGATACAGCCACAATTCATGATACTATTCTAAATCACACTGTATTCGTTACAGTAGGGGAATTTCAGAAAAGGCGTAGCTCCCAAGAGGAAGAGTTGCAGTGATGCAACTTGGCTTATTCATTTAGTCTGTCTGTTTAAACATTTTGTACAATTTGTTTTAGTAACCCCATTAACTAATTAAAGTCTCATATTCACAGGGCAACAAGGGTGAACAAGGACCGCAAGGGAAAACAGGAATTCCAGGTACCAAGGTAAATTTGGTTAAGTTTCAGTGTGCCATGTGAGGCAAGGAACTACATTCATTAGTTAACATAAAAACATTTTTCTCTTCCTGAAATGAACTTGTGTTTACTTAAAAAAACCTTAGCTTCTCCTGATAATTAAAGGACAAACTGCCTATATTAGCTACTCATTAAAATAAAAATATATGAGCTATGTTTATGGATGGAGTTCCCTTTTGCAGAAGCTCCAGGGATGTATATGTTCTGGGATTGGGGGCCAGTATCCACGCATGGTTATTCAGGTCTCATGTTAATTTTTGTCACTTTTAATCGTGGCTCATGTTGACATCTGCACAAAGTTTAACCAGGGCCCTTTACATCTAACATTTGTGAAAGGTAACAATTGTTGAAAGTACAGATAGTCCTTGACTTATGGTCATTTGTTTAGTGACCATTGAAAGATATATTGGTGCTGAAAAAATGACTTCTCACCAATTGTCACACTTACGACTGCTGTAGCATCTCTGTGGTTGCATGGTCAAAATCTGGGTGCTTGGCAACTATATTTATGATGGTTGTACTATCCCAGGGTCCCATGACCGCTGTTTGCAACTTCTCCAGGCAGCTTCTGATAAGCAAGTCAATGGAGGAAAGGCAGATTCACTTAAAAACATCATGGTTAACTTAGCAACTCTTGTGATTTGCTTATCCACCACAGCAGAAAAGATAGCAAAATTGGAAATGACTCGCTTAACAACTGCCTCACTTACCAATGGAAATTTCAATCCCAATTGTGGTTATAAGTTGAGGACTACCTGTACCTAGAGCTCGATTCCCAATTTGAACATGGACTGGTGGGGAACTTGTTGGCTAAATGCTTGTAGCAATTAGAAATGAGGTGATTTTTAAAAAAATGATTTACCACTGCAGTTCTTTTAAATGTTTGCATAAATCAAGTTCTGAAATCATTTTATCAGGATTGTGATAGAAGAGCTGTGCTTTTATGTAAACAGTTCAATTTTCTTAATGTTGATGGGTATTTTCAGTATTCTGAGCAAAGCCAAGAATAATGAATGCGCTTATGAATTTTTATCAAGTTTGTTATGTTTACAGCTCATTTGATGGCAAAATATCACAGGAATTTACTCTGTGCTGGAAATATTCAGGGAAAAAAACCCCTGAAAGATATAGAATAGAATTCTTTATTGGCCAAGAAGTCTTCTTCTCCAACAAGTGCTGGGAAATAAGAATATGAAAGAAATACTTTGCTGGGGAAGTGGGACAGCTGCATACTGTTTGTATGTCCTATAAACAATATGGCAACTTTAACACTATGTAAAGAGTTTAAAGAGCCATTTTATTCATGCACCCTCATATTGTGAAGAACCTCTTCGTAAGATTTTGCACAACTGTAATGTGAAGGCCCAAGAAAAAAGAAGTGCAAAATCATTACCACCCATGTGCTTTCAAATCAGGTATTTGCAGAATTCTGTCCACACCTTCACAAGAACAATGCATTTTCAGAATGTGTAGTTTCCTATTTATGGAGTTCTTTTTGGTTTCTTAGGGAGAACAAGGAAGACAGGGTGATTCAGGTGAACCAGGCTATCCTGGAATGCCTGGTCCTCCCGGTTTGAAGGTATGCCTGTTTTTTTAAAAAAAAATATTATCATGGACCTGTATTTCCTTTTATAACAAAGCCCAAAGAATCAGTGAGCCTTTAGTTGTGAATTACTCTTACAAATGTAATACTTAAGACCATTAGACAAAAAGTTAACTTTGTAGTTACATTTCTCCCAATCAGAACCAGAAATTGCAAGACTCTTCTCAGAATATATGGTTGCGCTGCTGACTTTTATCAATGAAAAGTACATCTACTTCAGACAATTCCCTTAACCTCTGACGATATGAATATCTAACTGGAATAATTTGTTTTGTCCACGTGATATCAGTCCAAAGATAGACATTAGTGGATTAAATTCCATGTTTGGCCTTCTTTAGAAGAGAAGAAACTTTAGTTAATATTTATTTGTTTAATTTAGACTGCTTTTGTGCCCATATAATCATAGTACTTTGGGAGTTCTCATGTGTGAAATGCCACAAAACGTAAGAAAAAACCCAACCAATAATTTTGTGTTTGAAGTTATACTAATGGTACTTAAAGACAGGTCCTTGAAGTTCTAGTCATTCCAGCATCCCTGCAGTCTTGTGATTGTGATCTGGGCGCTAGCAACAGTCTTGCACTTAAAATGGTTGCAGTATCCTACATATGTGATCATGTCTATGGAGATTCTCAGTTATCCAGATCATGGTAATTCCAAAAGTGCTTTTTCAATAGGGTTATATATTTCTCTTATCTCATCACCATCAAATAGACCCTCACTTTAGGGTTAGACAGGACCAAACAAAATTCCTCTGATCCCCAGCCTTCTTAAGCGGCTGAGAAGAATGCCATGGGTTAGGGTTAAGGTTAGGATTTTGAATGGTATTGAAGGCTACTGAAAGCTTAACATAGGAAAATTACATTTGAAAGAGTCTGGCTTGCATGGTATAATAACTTGGAGAGAAAGATATTACATAGCTTGTCATATCAACCTCTCCATATGGCCATATGATACATGGAGTTATGGATACAAAAAATATGAGTGGAGGGTGAAATTATACCTCTCTATTATGAGTTCTAATTTTTACCCCTCCACCACATTTTTTTTCATTTCCATCAATCCAAAGTCCATGAATATATTATGTAATATTAAAAAGTAAAATATTGCTTTTATCATGTCTACAATTTTCTTTCTAGTCATTAATTCAGTATCTCAATTTATCCAAAGAACACAAGCTTTACAATATTCTGAAATAGCTTTTTAAGATCAACTTATTTTCTTTCCAATATTATAAATTTACATTTGGGAAAATAAGTTATCTCAAATGGAGTGTTAAAATTACACATCACTGGACATCTTTGTTCAAAAGGACTTTTAGTGGCCTTTAGGGAAACTGGGCAAGGATTTACCTGAATGCAACAGTAAAATCCTATTTGCAGCTGAAGATGAGTGTCTTCTTGAAGATCTTTCCATTTCTGAAGACTTTAAACATTTGAAATACCCTTCCTTAACATCAGTTTTCCTTCTTATATCATGGGCTCTTTAATCAAAGCAGAAATATACACTGATACACTTGTTACTGCATTGAGAATCTTTGTTCAAAATTGTTTAAACAAATAAGTAGGATCCAGAAATGTGGGCGCAAAAGAAATTCGAACAATGATGTGGTCTAATGAACTGGCATGCCAAGAATGACTGGAGATGTGAAATTAAAAATGGAAATTGTGTAATGCCATGTACTAGCATGGCTCTAAGATGTGCAAACTATTGTTCGAGAGATTGCACATTGCCTTGTATAAATGTATTTCATGATGTCATGGAAAAACCATTTCATATGTATAAAACATGTCTACAAATACAACTGCAGATAGTCCTTGACTTACAATCATTCTTCTAGTGACCATTTTAAATTACAACGGCATTGAAAAAGTGACTTGTGACAAGTTTTCCCACTTACAACTGTTGCAGCATCTCCATAGTTATTTGATCAAAATTTAGGTGCTTGGCACTGGCATGTATTTATGACAGTTGCACTGTCCCAGATTCATGCGAACACCTTTTGTAACTTTCCCAGCTGGCTTCCAACAAGCAGTCAGTTAACCACCACATGATTCAGTTAATAACTACAGTGAGTCACTTAATAACTGTGGAAAGAAAGGTCATAAAACGGGGCAAAACTCATTTGACAACTTGCTTAGCAGTGGGAATTTTGGGCTCGGTTGTGGTTGTAGGTCAAGGACTATCTGTAATAGTTTTTAATTTGTTTTAGTTTAATTTCACAATTACTGTGACAAATAAGAGTTTAACAAGAAAATTTTACTTTTCAGGGAGAGAAAGGAAACCAGGGTGAAAAAGGCATCCAGGTATGCTGCTTTTTCCTTTTTTTTAGAGTGATGATATAACTAGGAATGATGCTTGCTTGACGAAAAGAATGTAAGCTGTGAAACTTTGCATTACATGTGACTATGCTTTATTGTTCAATCAGAGAAGCCATAGATTATTTTAAGTTTCATTCTCTGACCTGTGCTAGACAGAACAAACTACCATCCCAGGATCATAAATGTGATCTTGTAGAGTTAATTAAGCTGGTCAGCTTGTTGAAAGTATGTGGAGGATCCAATTGGTACAGGTTGGCACCTTTGTTATTTAAGACACAATCTAAAGTTAATATGAAAAATTAGCATTGCGTTTTATTGAGGTTTTAACCAGTGGTGGGATTCAAGTAATTTAACAACTGGTTCTCTGCCCTAATGATTTCTTCCAACAACCAGTTTGCCAAATTGCTCAGAAAGTTAACAACCGGTTCTCCCGAAGTGGTGCAAACTGGCTGAATTCCTCCACTGGTTTTAACACAATGAAATATGAACAAGTTACATCAAAGCATGGCAGAGCTACCGACTATATCAAACTAATTAAGACTCTTTTTCAGTTCCGCAACAACCCCCCCATTGTTTTTTTCAGTGAATATATACATATGTTTTATTGAAAGTTCTATCTGATGTTACACCTGTGGAATCTTTTCCGATTTCTTTTTTTGACATTTCTTAAACTATTTTTACATCTTTGGTTTAAATATTCTTTAAAATTAAGATCCAAATTAAATTTCCTATTGTTTTGCTTCAGGTTTATAAATCAGGTGTGGTGAGTGTATTGTTTGAATCAATATAAGTGTGATATACAGCAATATGCTGAAATTTGGACAACATAAATTACACAGTTGGAATGTAAATAATGGAACTTAATGATTCAAGAAATCTGTGAAATCTACATGTAATCCTCCTGAAAGTAGATATATTGAAATAAATGAATAGGTTTGTTAGGATCCGACCTATATGTAGTTGTGTGAATATTCCATTTCACATCAGTAACCAATTTGGGTTTTTTTTTTCTTAAGGGTCATAAGGGTGAAGGAGGCAAAACCGGTATTCCGGGCCATAAGGTGAGAAGGAGAGATTATCAAGTCCTTTTTGACAGGACATATTTGCTGGTAATGTGTTTTTTCCATTCTTTTATCCTCAAACAAAGCTTGTCACAGTTTTGGCAATTCTCATAAGGCTCTGGTTAATTTCTGACAGCAGACACTAGAAATATTTTGGGTTGATGGACATATTAGGAATATGCCAGCAATCCTCGATTTATGACCACAATTGAGCCCAAAACTTCTTTTGCTAAATGAGATAATAGCCCCAGGATAATGCAACTGTCATAAATATGAGCCAGTTGCCAAGTGTTTAAATTTTGATCATGTGGCCATGGGGATGCTGCAGTGGTCATAAGTGTGAAAAAAGGTCATAAATCACTTTTTCCAGTGCCATTATAACTTTGAATGGTCACTAAGCGAATTGTTGTAACCTGTGCTGTCAGCATGTACATAGATTCTCATAAATAGCTGTCATGGTGTAAGTGATCAGTCACAACATGCCTGTTTTTATCACAAAATAAACTGATGTGCTCATCTCCTGCAACACGTAGACCCCATTCCCTCCTTCAGGATGTTCTGTGCCAGAGACCCAACTTACCTTTGGGGCACCTGGATGCATTTGCTTGCCAAGTAAACGAAGTTTACTACTTTTATCTTTATTTTTAAAACAAAAAATGATGGTGGAGGCCTGCCCTTTTTTCACGGCTCCCCATTGTTTCATTTTTAATTAAAAGTTTTTGTTTAAAGGATGGTAAAGCAGAGAGCCTGGCTGGACCAATGGACACGTTTTCCACGGTAACTAAATGGGACTGAGGTGTCCAATTTAGTTGGACAATAAATTGGACACCTCAGTCCCATTTCTTTCTGACCTGGAGCATCTTTTGTGTGATTTCAGAGAGGAGGATTCAGTTAACAATTTCTTGCCTCTCACTTGCACCCACAAAGTGAGATTATTTTATTAGCTGAATTTTGGAGTTTTGGATCCAAGTCTATATATTTAGTTTTAAAAGAATATATTTTTCCCATCTTAATCTTGCAGAGTGAATTTTTCCTTGCTGGAAAAAATAATACTTCAAGCTATTAGATGTCAAGATGAAAAAGATAGTTTGCAACTGTAGTTGCTTGGAAACTCTGTTTTTTTTTAAAGTGTGCATTTTAATGTAGGTAAATTTAACTATATGTCAGTAGAAATAGTACATTTTCACAATAACTCATTATGTGTTTTACAATTTTGATTCCAAAAGGGATCTGTGGGATTAAAAGGAGATAAAGGAGAGGTACGTGCTGTTTTTTGTTTCATACTCATTTCTTTTCTGTTGTTCTCAGTATTTCAACTGCTAGTTTGAGCATGGATTTTATGTTGCATTATGTAAATTTATCATTTTGATTTTGCTTAGTATAATCATAACTTAAACTTAGAGCTTAAATAAAGACTGAAATATCAGTCAGTCTCAAGCATTAGTTGTGTGGTGTGTTTAATTACTAGTCTACCCTAGAATTCCCAACTAGCGCAACTAGTGAACAACATTCTTACTGGGAATTCTGGAAACTGTAATTGCAGCCTTTCAAGAAGGTTTCGATTCATTAGTCCCCTTAAGTTTGATCTTGACTCCTGATTAGCCTTTTGGACACATCCATGTAATTTTCTTGGCTCACAAAGAAGAGATTTACCTTTGTCTTCTGGGATGTTTTTTCACTTCCCAATTTAGCCTACAGCTTTGGTATTCCCTTGCAAGAACTAACCAAGCCCTATTCTGCTTAACATTCAGGCTTAGAAAAGGCCATCTACCCCCATTAATGATCCTCAAAAAGCAAGAAAAATGCTAAATAACTGGTTTTCTTTAGTTTCAACTACATTGCAAACTTACTTAACAAGCACATTTCTTTTCCTTTGATTTTATATGTCTTTTTGTAGAAAAGATTTGCTATCTTCCTTGTAGTTTTGATATCATTTAAAAAAAAAATTCTATTTACATTCAACTTTAGTTATTGTACTTTGAGTCTTATTCTTTCTGGCAGAAGACAAGAGGAAGGAACATCTTATGAGAGAAATGATTTCAGTTTGTTAAGGACCACCTCAGATCTGCAGATTTCTCTGTGGCTTTGAAATTATTTCATTTTGCAAGGAAGTTAAGATGGGATTAGGATGTGCTACTAATCACCGTCACAATAGTAAAAGAAAACAAGTCTGCCCAAGTGTTTGTTCCATTGCGGTTGAGATGGATTTGGCTTTCTATTTAGAAAAAATATATAGTTCCTGACTGATTTTCCAGCATAGGCTTAACTGTATTTTGGAGCCATTGAAATTCATGAATTGAATTGCACTCAAGGTCTGCATTAGATTGTACCCGCAGTGACCTCTTGTATGAAGAAGCACTGAGGCTTCAAAATGTTGACGCCTAGGCTTGCATATCATTCAGTGCATTCTTCTCCCAAATTACGACCAAGTCTCCAACTCCCAAACATTGAGGAGGAAATAAATAGGGAAAGGCTGATTTAATAGTTATATCAGTTAACTATCTTGAAGCAAAATACAGTTTACTTTGCTTCTCTCTCTTTTTTTATATTACCTATGACTCTGGAATTTCATATTTTTCAGTTTTAATAACAATCTAAGCAGCATTTCAGCTGTTTACCATGAAAATGGGTGGAGGGGGGCAGAGAAAAGGATTATTCTTGCACTGGACTTTAACTTTTGGTGTAAAGCATTAGGCAACCTATGCCCCATTGGGTCTTCATTTCAGAGATATTTCCTCACCTAAACAGAGAAGCAGAATGATCACATATGGGCAAAAAAGTTGCACGGGAGCAACTTCTTAGTTTCTGCCAGCTTCCCCATTGAGTTTCCTTGCGGGAAACTGGCAAGGACCATCAAACATCTTCCTTCCTTCCTTCCTTCCTTCCTTCCTTCCTTCCGTCCTTCCATACTTCC